>ML839025.1:6379-49949 GCA_009831015.1 Picea engelmannii
TCAACTTCGTCATTTCTTTCTTCTGAGAAAGTCAATAGGTGCGCTGAGTTAGGGCGCATCTGAATATCTTCTCCTTGAGCAAGATGCTCCATCACAAGGTGCCGAATCTGAGAATTAGGGTTTCTGCAACTGCTACTGCTAGTAACCCTAGCTGCAGTTCTTTGGAAGCTGCTCCTGCTAGTGACTATAGCGGCAATTCCTCAATGAGCTCAATACCTAGCGGTTATGTTTCCTTCCAGCGTTTTAGGCTGACTGAAGGGGGTGTGGGCCCATAACCTGTTAGAATATAGAGGATTGTGTTCGTTTAACCATTGACGATACCCTCATCACCCAACCACAGGCCGAAGCCACCCTCCGAGCACCTTGACCTTGACCGAGAAGAGAATCCTGGTAGCAATCAATAGCCAAGAGAGGCTAAATGCACCAAGCAAGAAGATAGAAACTAAATTGAACAGATGATCCCACCCAGAAGCTAGCGCACCACTTTCCAGCTCTCCCAGAAAACTTGCGCACAAAACTGCTGCTGCCTGCGCAGATTTAGCTCTCACTGCAACTGCTGAGATGTGAAATAATGAAACTGGCGCCCTGTATTTATAGTGGACTGGCCAGTCTAACTGGGGCCGACTTCTCCTTCTAGGCATCAATAAATTCAATTTAAATATATTTGTTCAGCCGACAACTTGTCTAGGGTGTCCTTTAATTCTTTGCTTCCTTCCGGAGGATTCTAGTCTCGTCATAGGTCACAATAGAGGTTCATACCTCCCGAAGCTACCATAATATTAACACAATCAAGTATTGCTCTCAGCACAGCAGAAGCGGAATACATTACTGCATGTTTCGCCAGTTGTGAAGCCATATGGCTTCAGAAGTTATTGACAGGTCTATTTGATCTAGAGATGGAAGCAACTGTGATTCTATGTGATAACCAGAGTTGCATAAAAATGATAGAGAACCACGTGTTCCATGACAAGTCAAAACACATAGAAATTTGATATCACTACATTCGTGATATGGTGCAGAGAGGAGCTATAAAGCTCCATTATGTTGGCACGGATGAGCAGGTTGCAGATGTGTTGACCAAGCCTCTGTCTCGTGTAAAGTTTGAGCACTTTCGAGAAAAGCTTGGTATAGTCCGAAAGGGCCTCCCTCGAAAGGGGGAGCAGTGTTGATGCCAACCTTGTGTTAAAGATTTCCAGCTTCGTGTTGATGTTGATGTGATGCCAGCCTTGTGCTGAAGATTTCCAGCTTCGTGCTGATGTTGATTGGATGCCAGCCTTGTGTTGAAGATTTCCAGCTTCGTGCTGATGTTGATGTGATGCCAGCTTCATGCTAAAGATTTCCAGCTTAGTGTTGATATTGATGATGCTCCAGCCTATGTGTTGTGATGTCATTGTTGTTGATGTTGTATCAGCCTCGTGTTGTTATTGATGATGATGATGTATTAGTGTTATACTAATCCATGTTGATGCAGATGACGATGATGCTATTCCAGCTCCTTGTTGTGGATGATGATATTGATGATGAGAAAAACTTCCAATGATTTATAGATATGCCAGTCAGTGTTCCAAATGTTGTTGATGTTGCTACCCTCTCTCTCTCCTGATGATGTTATCGAATACCCTTCTTGTTAAGGTGGAGTATTGAAATATTGTAACTGCAAAGTGTATTCTATTTATTATTGAGTCTCTATTAATTAGATCAATCACCTTTTGTGGATTGGTCAAACCCTAACTATATTATGCTAATTAAGAAGTCGACCCCCAAGCCCAATTAAAGTGGTTTTAACCACTAAGAAGAGAAGTCGGCCCTGCCCAGTGAAGAGACACCTTTCCAGCGTCTGCCAGATAGTATAAATAAAGGAGGCCAACGCCTCATGTGTTCACTCACTCATTCACTCATCAAGTGCGCAATTTTGGTAGCTGCAGTTGAGAGAAGAAGGAAGAGAAAGGCACATTGCTCAATGTTGGATATTCTCTAGTGTTTTGGTTTATTGTCTTGGCATTGTATTGGCTATCTATATTAAGGAAGTTTTTGTTGGGTTTTCTCCCCCATGAGGGTTTCCCAGGATAAATGTTGTGTATCTTGTGATTGTGTTTCTCTCAGTGATCTTACTTATGCTATTGTTATCTAGTAAATTGAAAAGAAACCTCATAATAGCTCAAAACTTAACAGTCTTAGAAAAGATGTTTTTGGGCACCTATAAACGTAGGAGTTGTCGTTACTTTGCCAACGCTACATCCCGAGGGCTTGTAGTTCTCTCACATACCTCGACGTATATTAGAAGACTACGGTCGCTTCGTCATATTTAGAGGTATATAGAGGGGCTCTTGTCGAATGGTTGTGCATCAGACAGCACTAATATCAATTGTGCTCCTATCTTGGAGACCACCTAGAATCCTTGAAACAACTGAGCAAACCTATTGGTCATCTTGTTATTGCAGTGCACCGAAAACAGCATTCTGGAAGATTACCCTCTCGTACCGGGGTGGCTTGAGAACCTCTCAGGTATATTTGAGGGCTACAACAACCTGACACTCCTATGAGGACCCTCTTTGCCTAAGCCTGTCGGGTACACGCATTTATTCGGCCAACTCTGACATTGCTCTAATACAAAATTCTGGTCACTTGTTACTCGAGACTCTTACATTCATATCAGTGATCAGTGGCGGGGTTAACATATTGGTCCTGGCTTTCATATATACTTGGCATAACTGACATTGTGTTGCAGTTGAATTCCCCTTTACCCTTACCTTCACATTTCCCTCATCCATTCATAACCTTTGGACCATTCTTGACCTTGTATCGTGACCTCCTAGGGCCTCTCTAGAGTTTTCCATTGTCTTTCCCCAGGGGTCACCCGAGTCTTTTCCTAACGTGACAGTGGGTCTTGTCCCGATGTGTTGTCCATTGGTTGCAATTGCACAAGGCTCTAGTGCAACCTACAATCTGTGCGATAACAGTAACCATTGAGACCCCTTATTTTGCTTATCTGTCACAAAGCACCGAAGGTAAGTTTCTAAGCATTTATTTACAATTTTTGTCTGACCATTTGTTTGTGGATGGTAGGCAGAGCTCATCATATTAAGGGATATTCATGTTTGTTTGTAAAAATCTCTCTAGAAATTTCTTTTAAATTTTGCATCCCTATCGCTGATAATAACCTTCGGAAACCCATGCAATTTATAAATGCTTTTGCAAAAGACATCTGCAATTTGTTTTGTTGAGTCGGTTTTCCTTACTTCCATGAAATGTGCAAATTTGGTGAATCTGGCAATCACAACAAAAATTTTATCCTTCCCGTGAGACATGGGTAACCCTTCAATGAAATCCATCGAGATCTCTTCCCATTTTTTGTCAGGAATGTCTAGAGGATGAAGTAATCCTGGAGTCATAACATTTTCATTTTTATTTCTTTGACATATGTCACGTTCGGAAACTAATTTTTGAATATCCTTATTCATTCCCTTCCAATAGAATGATTGTCGTGCATTATAGTAGGTTTTGAAAAAACCTACATGTCCTGTTGTTGGGGAGATGTGTTACTCCTTTAAGACTTTCATTTTAAATCTTGAAGATGGAATTAGATAGATTTTGTCCTTATACCATAAAATGTCATTTTTCCATTCAAATTTGGGGTTTTGGTCCAAATTGTTGATTATTGAATTAGATTCAGGATCTTTGGCATATTCAACTCGGAATTCATCTAACCAATCAGGAATCACTATTGTTGATGCATATGCCCTTACTTCGTCATCTTTTCATGATAGTGCATCAGCAGCTACATTGTCCTTCCCTTTTTTGTGTATTATTTCCATATCAAAGGTGGAAAGTTTTTCCATCCATTTTTTTTGTTCAATGGACAACATTTTTTTCCATAGTAGGTATTGAAGACTGTTGTGATCAATACGTATCGAGAATTTGCTTCCTAAGAGATATTGTCACCACTTAGCTACTGCATGTATGATGGCGACCATTTCCTTATCATAAGTAGATTTTAAGCTTTCCATGCTATTGAGCTTTCAGCTTTCAAATGCTATCGGATGGTCGTTTTGCATTAGCACTGCACCGATTCCAACACCTGAAACATCACCTTCTACTACAAAGGGTTTTGTAAAATCTTGTGTTGCTAACACAGGGGTCGATAAAATAACCCTTTTTAATGTTTTGAAACATTCTTCTGCATTTTTATCCCATTTGAAAGATTTTTTCTTTAAGAGGTTTGACAGTGGTGTTGTTAAATGAGCGTAGCTTTTGATAAATCTTCGATAATAACTTGTTAATCCAAGGAAGCCTCCTAGTTTTGAGATGTTCTTTGGTTTTGGCCATTCTGTGATTGATTTGATTTTGTTGGAATCCACCTTGACTCCTTCCTTGGATATGACATGGCCAAGGTATTCTACTTCTTCCTTACAAAAAGTACATTTTGATCTTTTAGCATAAAACTGGTTTTCATCTAGGAGAGAAAGTACCTGCTCCAAATGCTTAAGATGCTCTTTCCATGTCTTATTGTAGATAAGAATATCATCAAAAAAAACTAATACAAACTTCCTTAGGTAGCGTTGAAAAAGTTCATTCATAGTTGCTTGGAAGATAGCAGGGGCATTGGTTAATCCGAATGGCATTACCTTGAATTCATAGTGACCTTGGTGCGTTCAGAAAGTCGTCTTTGCCACATCTTCTAACCTTACTCGAATCTGATAATACCCTGATCTTAGATCTAATTTTGAGAAGTATTTGGCTCCATGGAGTTCATCCAACATCTCATCTATAAATGGCATAGGAAACTCGTTTTTTATAGTTATTTTGTTTAGGCCTCGATAGTCTATGCATAGTCTGAACAATCCATCTTTTTTTCGAACTAACACAACTGGGGCTGCATATGGGCTCCTACTCGTTGTAATAACCCCACATTTTAATAGGTCTTGAATTAGCCTCTCTATATTTGTTTTATGGTGGTGAGGATATCGGTAGGGTTTGATATTAACTGGTACTGAATCTGGTTTAACCTCAATTATATGCTCTATCTTTCTTTCCAACGGCAGCTTCATAGGTAAGTCTTGGAATACCTTGTCATATTTTTGGATTAATGCTTGAATCTCTGGGTGTTGAGCATGGACCACTTATGTTGCTAATATCTCCATCTGATGACATTGTGCCACGTAAGCTGGTGCTCCTATTCGAATTAGTTTCTCCATTTGTCGTGAGGATGTACTTTGGGTGGGAGGTAGCCGGAATTCGTATAATTTATAACTTCTTCCTTCCCATTTGAATTTTATAAATTGTTTCTGGTGATTTGCAAAATATGTCCCGAGTCATATTGGATTAGTCCCATAGTAATCCAAGACAAGAAGATTGGGGCAGGAGGTCTCAAGGTATGTGTGGATTTCCAGGACTTGAATGCAACTTGCAATCATGACCCCTTCCCCACCCCCTTTAGCGACAAAGAGCTTCGTCATGTGGCAGGAAAAGAAACTTATTCATTCACTGATGGGTTCTTAGAGGTATAGTTAGGTTTGGATAGCAGAACAAGAGAGAAAGAAGATGACTTTTTTCTATGGAGTGGGGTTCATATGCATACAACGCCATGCTCTTCGATCTGAAGAACGCCCCAATAGTATTTTTCAAAAAAGTTATAGCTGCATTATGTGAGTACATCCACAAGTTTATGTAAGTATACCTGGATGATTGGACCATCTACAGCCTACTCAAGGATCATGTTGTGATGTTGGACATCATGTTCGAAAGATGCCACCAGTTATAAATATCCTTCATTTCAAAAACCAAAATGCATCTTCTGCATGCCATTCGACACGTTGCTAGGTCATGTGGTTTGCAAGGACAGGGTTATGGTAGATCCAGCTAAGATTGTGGCCATCGTCAATGTGGAGGCCCCAACTAACGTTCACATGTTGCAGTTGACCCCGGGACAGACGAGATACTACAAGAGATTTATTAACGGTTACACCACAATCACTGCACCAATGGAGCACTCACTGAAGAAGCAGAATAGGTCCCCAATGTTTGTAACCATTGAATTCCTAGGACAATATCTACTCCACCCAAGGGTATTGTGTAGAACCCAGATTCCAATTAGTAATCTTCTATATGAAGCTTGACCTTGTGACACTTTCTGATTCCATCAATTTTTTTGCCATCTACCACCATTACTCTTATATCTACAGTTGGATACACAAATAGATTTAACTTCTTCACAACATTTATATCTATAAAATTATGGGTGCTCCCTGTATCTACAAGAATGGTGACATTCTCCTTTTCACGTGCCCCCTTAATTTTAATGTTTGCGGTTGCGCTAATCTTGTTATTGCAGCAAGGGATATCTTGGGCATGGCCTCTTCAGGCTCTGTATTGGAGGCATCGCATTCATTTTTATTTTCTTCATCTAAGTCACTATCAGATGTGTCTGACTCTTTTTCTGCTTCACAAGTATACAGTTTTTTACTGTTACATCAGTGCCCTGGTGACCATTTGTCTCCACAATATCTACATTTGTTTTCCCATTTCTTATCTATGTCTTGTTTCCCGCTTTCGCCTTCCCTTAAATGAGGTGGTACATACTTGTTATACTTGTTTGCAGAGTATTTCTTTGATCTTTCATTTGAATATTTATTTGACCTGTCTGGATTTGTAAACGATGGTTTATTGAACTTGTTTTTTTCTTCAATTGGCCTTGCTACGTGTCTAGCATCTTCAATAGTTTTAGGGTTCCATAGTTTAATTTCACTACGGCTGTAATCTTTTAGCCCACATATATACATTTTTAGCAGTTGCTCATCTGTAAACCCGCATTGCCTTGTTGCCAGAAACTCCCATTCGTTTGTATAATCGTTTACGCTTCCTTTTTGTTTAAGATGCACGAACCTGTTATACGGGTCATCATCCTCTTCATCGTGGAATATTTTTAGTAAAGCATTTGTGAAGCCTTTCCAATGGAAGGAACAAGCGTCACATTTTTTGGACCACCATAAGTACCAGTCATAAGCTTCTCCTTCTAAACTATCGGATGTTGTCATTATTTTTTCTCGTTCACCCAGCAGAGCGTTTGATTCAAAAATACCATCCATTTTGTTGATCCAAACGAAAGCTCCTCTATGGCCCTTGCCGTCATATTTCGGTAATTCCTTTTTAAACTTCTAGTAATCTCTATCTTGAAGTTTGTGCGTATTTCTTGAAAAATTTATCTCTGGTATTTCCCGGTGTCCCTGATCCTCTAAATTTTGTGATCCCATACTTTGGGATGGTCTTCAAAAGTCTAAAGGTTTTGCGCATAATGCGTCCACTCGTTCGATTAATTGATCAATTCTCTCAATCTGTTCATTAAGCATCTTTGTACTCTCGTCCTTGTCACCGCCCCTCATTCTTAAATAGTGTTTCCATCGCTCCTCCGACGTGTTTATTAATGTGTCAATTTTGTCTTCTTTTTGTAATAATTTATCGATTTTTCCAATAGTGCTTTTTGTCCTACACCGAATTCCTCCTGACTCTTCTTGAGTTTACCGAGACGATATTTAATGTTGTTGACTTCATTTTTATGACAGTTAATCTCTTCTTGTAATTCCTCGTTCTTTTTCTTACTTGCTTCCATATTTTATTTTATTAAATATAACTCCAAAAAAATATCTTAATGATAATTGATAAGTGACTTATAAGATAAAGTAACTTTATAAAATTATAAAATGACTTTAATAAAAAAGAGATATTAAGGGTCACGTTTTTTTTTTAAGTCATGAAATGGAAATAATAAAGCGGTTGAGTTGGATGGTACGGACAGGAAAATGAATGAATTGGAAGTACAGGCAGGGACAGGGATAACGACGAACAAGGGGCTACAGTCGTATGGCAGCGGCAGGGACAGGATAGTGACAGACAAGACAGAAGGAAGTACGACACCTGCAGCAGAACAGGGACAACCAATCATATGATACGGCGGTTGTACAGACATATCGCTGACAGTACAGACTAGACAGTAGTGGTGTTATTTAGTTGCAGGTTTTAACCCACGGTAGTGAAGAATTCGCTCTGATACCACTATAACAGTAATTTTGTTATTTAAAATTGTAGACAAAAATATTCTGAATGGATAATGATTGATAATTGATTATAAAATGATGTTACAATCACCCTCGTGACGGTTTACTTATAGCATTGACTGGTCACGAGGTGAAAAGGTACGTGCCTCTTGATCATGAAGAGGTACGTGTCTCTTGATCTTTTCATTTATTTAATTAAATTATTATTATTATTATTATTATATATTTATATTTATTTTATTATTATTATTATATATTTATATTTGTTTTATTATTATTATTATTATTATATATTTATATTTATTTTATTATTATTATTATTATTATTATATATCTATATTATAATGTCCCCACTTTGGGACATCATTACATTACAGAGGTTTATGATGACCAGAGTAGCCAGATGGATGTTATAGCAAGTACAGGGATTATTGAGAGGCATTTTGGGGTCCATCTTGCATCGCTCATCCCATTTCATCATTATGACCCATTCCGCACAGTTTGGCTTTGATTTCGTTGCATTCCGACAATTTCCATGATTTTGAGTATTTTGAGCTATAAGTCAATTAAATTCACTAAAGAGGTCATTTTGGGCACATTACTTAGAGGAACCTCTCAGTGTAATAGCTCGTTGGAATCGGGAGGAGCAACACTACAAGATCGGATGGCTAGAAGTGACTTTCAATGGCCAGGGAAGCCACAAGGAGAGATAAGGCGCTTTTCAGAGGTAAAAAGGTTAATTAATTAATTAAAGTGATTTAATTAATTAATTAATTATTAATAAAATGAAAGTCACTTTGGAGGGAGAAGGTGAGCAGGAAGTATAAAGGAAAGGCAAGGGCCCCTATTCATGCATTCATGTATGTTTATCTTTTGGATATCTAGCTTCTAGCTAGAGGGCCCATCTCTTGGGGGTTTTGAGGGTTTTGACTTAACAAACCCTAGAGGACGATTCGGTGGTGAAAGATTCCACCTAGCTTGTCCCAAGCTTGGTCTCGGAGATGCAATACTCTCCCACACCATTCTAGTTCGGATCTACTCAGTGCAGGAGGGCATTCCGGAGGAGTTTCATGTGCCATTTGATTTATTGGATGCATTGGACGAATTGGAGAGGAGGGCAATTTTGAGATTCATATCTACTCAGTTTGGAGGGGCTATACTTCAGATCTGATCCTGAGACTTCACCTAGTGACTTGCAGTGTCCCGATCTACTTTTCTAGCGAGTTGCAAGGCATTTGGAGGCCTCCTTCATCAGGGCCAAAATTATAGGGTTTGACAATTTTAGGAGGACGCAGCTCCATTGGAGGATTCAACATTTGGAGGAATTTCCCTTGGTATTTCGATCTGAGATTTCAAGAGAGGATTCTACTCATCCCGATCTATAGTTCGGCATCTTCAGCGGAGTATTTGGAGGTCTCCTTCATCAGGGCCGAAATTGTAGGGTTTGACAGTTTTAGGAGGACGCAACTCCATTGGGGGATTCAGCATTTGGAGGAGTTTCCCTTGGTATTTCGATCTAAGATTTCAGGAGGGGATTCTACTCATCTCGATCTACAGTTCGGCATCTTCAGTGGAGTATTTGGAGGTCTCCTTCATCAGGGGCCGAAATTGTAGGGATTGGCAGTTTTAAGGAGGACGCAACTTCATTGGAGGATTCAGCATTTGAAGGAGTTTCCCTTGGTATTTCGGTTTGAGATTTCAGGAGGGGATTCTACTCATCCCGATCTACAATTCGGCATCTTCAGCATAGCATTTGGGGGTCTTTGACAATAGGGTCGAATTATTGAGGGTTTCAGTCTTCTACTAGAGCGTGGCATCTTCCAGCTTGGGGTTTGACACTCATACGGCCCAGATCTACTCTTGCATCGGTCTTCATTGGATATTCAACCTTTGGAGGCTTGTCGTCTTCTATTGGAGCATTTTGTAGCAGCTCCTATCTTCTAGCCATCTGATGTGCATTCCAGATCAGCATCTTCATTGTAGCAGGTTCTTCTATTATTATGAATAAAATCAGATCTGCAGTGTTTTGGCTTGTCTATCATCTTATTGATCTTGCATATTATTGAGGTATGTTCCATGATTGTATCTTCTTGTTTATTGCTGCAACCCACATATAAAATCATCAGTAAAACCCTAAGGCCGAAATCAAGAGGCCATTCTGCAAGTAAACACATGTAAACAAGTAAATCAGCCAAATGTTTGACGAAATGCCACAACCAGAAAAGTTTTAAAAGACACCCAAAACCGTGATGTTCCTTGCATATTGGCTTGGGAATATTACAGTGGTATCAGAGCCTAGATTCCTGCCAGCTAGTGGGGATTAGCAGAGTTACAATGAAGATGAATATTATTAGCAGGATTGTTGAGTTTGAGAGGGAATATGAAACCCTCAATGAGAATTTCAAGGGGCTATTAACATTCCAATGGTTGCTATCCTATAAAAATCCTAGTTGGAGTAAAGAAGAGATTACATGTTGGGTCAACGAAATGGAGGAAAACAGAGCAGCCGCAGCTAGATGGAGAGAGACACAGAGTAACCCTACACCCATTAGGAGCAGGCAACGTTGCTACAGTTGCAAAGTGTCCTGGGAACCAGAACATAGATGTAGGGGTAGAGGTAAGAAACACATCATTGAGGTGATCTATGACAGTGATGATGAGGTGTGTGAGGATACAGAGCTAGAGATAGATGCTTATTTGGAGCAGGATGCTAGTGACTCTTGCATAGAGGCTAGTGATGCTGGCACGCTTGAGGAGGATAGTGACCCTTGCGCATTTGAGGAACAGTGGGATGGACATGATGACAGCACCTACATTTCAGCAGACATATCAGATGGTGTTGATGACCCTACGCCTCAGCAAAGTGGAGACACTAATGGAGATTCACACGTGTTAGCACCTAGAGATGACGAGCCCCCTATGTTGGCCGTGACACATCTTTCATCTTGCCAAACACCCATGATAGCCATGTCACATGAGGATATCAGTGGCATTCCAAATATTATGGAGCAACCTTGTGTGAGGGATGCACACCACGAACATATGGATCCACAGACCCAGGAGGAGAGACGTGACTTAGAGACAGTAGACCTTATACACACATATCAGAATGAGGAGATTGAGTCACCTCTTGTGGATACTCCATTGTTTGAGCAGGTTGCAGAGACTCCAGGACCAGCCTACAGTGGTGAGGACATACCCTTTATTGATTAGGATGATCATAGCACGTGTCTGGACACATCTATATGGGATCCAGGCACAGTTGATAGTAGCAGGATGAGTGCACAGGAGGACACAACAGCTCATACAGGTTACAACATGAGTCAGAGGGAGCTGGCAGTTGGTGATGATGTACAATCACATACTAGCAGTGAGAGACATGAGGTATCACCTATGCATGACTGTGATCAGGAGTCACACTACTTGGTAGGATCATTGATGAGTATGGAGAGTTATGATCTGAAGGCGCATGAGCTACCCTCCACGGGGATCTTTGAGACAGTCAGGCACTCACATACACATGGGGACTCCAAAGCCAGGGGCAGTTTTGATGACGCTTCCATTTGTGTCCCGAGAGAGATTAACCTTCATGTAGAGGTTGATCTAGAAGTACACCCAGGACCCATGATGTTGCAGGAGTATACAGGAGGCTACCTGAGAATGCAGGAGCATACAGTGGTGAGTGATGACTCACAGAGACATGCAGAGATTTACAGTGAGATCCAGAGGGGTGTATTGACTTGTAGGGAGGAGACACACTTCGGGGAGCATGTAGATGCCTCTCCTTTGCAGCAGCACATAGCTATGAGAGATCACCTTCACAGTATCAGCAGTTGCATGGGAGATGAGAGATGGAGGGTGGTTGACCAGCAGTTCGAGGAGTTATTGCCGGTTGTACCTGATGATTGGGGTTCAGTGATGACTGCATGCGAGTATTTATCATGGTTACCGGTAGATGAGCTTTTGGTCAAATCCTTGGGATTGACCAAAGCCGATGGTATTTTCCAGTCCTACAGTTAGCTACAGATGTTTCTGTTAGCCTTGCCTGACACTTTTATCATAGACAGCAGCATGAGGAGAGATAGACAGTGGCTGAGGGCATGGAGAGTGGCTAGGCCGAGACCACCTGACATGAATACTTTTACGACATACAGCAGGATAGAGGTGTATCGTCATAGGAAGCTAGTGGAGACTTGGTGCGTGATGATGAGCATCATAGGTCTAGGGATAGCAACATCTCAAAGAGCGACACAGATATGGCTTCTCATGAGGAAGAGCACAGAGGGCTTCCGACAGTGATCAGTATGACACAGGAGCAGTTAGCAAGGATTGGAAGTGATAAACGTCCAGGTTCACCATGGGATCCGGGAGTTCATTTTGTTAGCAGGAGGTTTTACTTCATGATGACCCAAGGTGCGCCGGATAGCCACATACTCCATCTTGGGTTGGTTCGGAGTGGGCCTACAAATATTTGTCCGATAGAGCGAGGCAGCTTTTCACTCTTGGTCATCATGATCGGACGTGGAGATGGGTGGACAGGTACTTCTACAAAGATGCCCTTACAGATATAGTTCCTGGACAGCAGGTCCAATGGTCACAGATATTTCAACATGAGGATCCAAGAGAGGAGGATCCAGTATGTATGCAGGGGGCAGACAGTCATAGTCATAGTAGTGCAGGGCCAGCATGGTGATCTTCGACAGAGGTTAGCATGGGACCCAGGGATTGCAGGATTGAGCATTTCACTGACTGACAGAGTCGAGTGGACCTTTGCAGGGGAAAATTGTCCTGACTTTCCATTGAACTTCAATGTTGAGGGGAGCACATCGCTTGAGGGTGTCCCACGGAGGTCTTGCAGTACATCATTCTGGCATCAACATGTGCAGTTGATGGAAGCCGTGTTGATCTTGATAGTAGCTTAGAGGATGGACTCATTCTGGGATGAGGCCATGTGTCATGTGCAGGAGACTCACAGAGTTGGTATATTTCAGGATTATGCTTCCCAGGGGCTAGCAGTTCATGACTTGATATGGGACCCAAGGGTCAGAGTGTATGAGTGTTCATCTTTGGATGGGTTCTACTGTGTATCCCACATGTGGACATGGGATCCTGGTATTTTACTTGGAGGGATTTGGTTATTGCTTGAGGACAAGCAATTTTCTAGCAGGGAGGACTGTAATGTCCCCACTTTGGGACATCATTACATTACAGAGGTTTATGATGACCAGAGTAGCCAGATGGATGTTATAGCGAGTACAAGGATTATTGAGAGGCATTTTGGGGTCAATCTTGCATCACTCATCCCATTTCATCATTATGACCCATTCCGCACAGGTTGGCTTTGGTTTCGTTGCATTCCGACGATTTCCATGATTGTGAGTATTTTGAGCTATAAGTCAATTAAATTCACTAAAGAGGTCATTTTGGGCACATTACTTGGAGGAACCTCTCAGTGTAATATCTCATTGGAATCGAGAGGAGCAACACTACAGGATGGGATGGCTAGAAGTGACTTTCAGTGGCTAGGGAAGCCACAAGGAGAGATAAGGCGCTTTTCAGAGGTAAAAAGGTTAATTAATTAATTAAAGTGATTTAATTAATTAATTAAATATTAATAANTTGGGGGTTTTGAGGGTTTTGACTTAACAAACCCTAGAGGACGATTCGGTGGTGAAAGATTCCACCTAGCTTGTCCCAAGCTTGGTCTCGGAGATGCAATACTCTCCCACACCATTCTAGTTCAGATCTACTCAGTGCAGGAGAGCATTCCGGAGGAGTTTCATCATTCATGTGCCATTTGATTTATTGGATGCATTGGACGAATTGGAGAGAAGGAGGGCAATTTTGAGATTCAGATCTACTCAATTCGGAGGGGCTATACTTCAGATCTGATCCAGAGACTTCACCCAGTGACTGACAGATCTAGTGCATATATGAGGTATCAGCATGCAGAGCTAGCAGATCTAAGGACCGGCAGGCAAATCTAGTGCAGAATTGAGTGTCCAACAGGCAAATCTAGTGCAGAATTGAGTGTCCAGTAGGCACATCTGGGCAGATTGGGCAGAGGGTTTCGTCAAGAGGGCAATTTGTCAAGTTTGCTATAATTTGCGTTTTCCTCGATGGGCCATTTTCCTAGTAAGGGAGCCCTTGTAAGCTTGGAGTCATTATTAATGAAAAGCTTATTTGAAGGGCGGAATTTTGTGCATGTGTGAAATTTGGTTTCCAGTTGCTTCCGTTGTTTTATTTATTTCCAACCAGTATATTTTAGTCTGTGTGTTGTAATTCAATTATCAACAAGGAAAAACACAAGGTAGTAATTTATCTAAGTGTTGGGAATTGAGATTTTAACAGGGGATGTTCCAGATATAGACGGGGCATCTTGTGTTTGGCAGAGAACACTTTCCTCAAAAAGAGGGAGTGTTAGTTTTTGGTACCTTGGAAAATGTGTCCAAGTCCATGGAGCACATGTGGCAGAAAAAAGGTATAGGTACGGACAGAGAGCAGTTCAGCAAAGGAAGTGTTGGAATAGGTCCGCAATACAGTCGAAGGTACAATAGGTACTGATGGTCCATACACACACGTGTAGCAGTCTCGGCACGTATAGCATTGATTTATGTACAACACTAATCCAAGTGGATATCGGTGGCCACCCACCTATTCCAACTGGCTCACATACAGATTTCATCTTGCCAGTTCCAGTTTTCATTTTGACAGTTATTTTCCTAGCTTTTCCAGTCCTGAACTTCTAGGGCCGTTTTGAGGCCCTAAATAGAGTTTTTTGGGCCCGCCACAGTCACATTGTAGACGGAGTTAGAGTGTGACGGCATAATGTGTAGTCCTCGGATAGACCTTTCCAATGGGCTATCGTGCACCTAAAACGGAGATCATATGCAAAAGTTATGACCCTGGGAAGTTGATGTACCAACTTACCCCAACAGGGCCCACATGACTTTTGGCGCTTCATCTCCTAGGGTTAGGTTTTTGGATGTCTAGGGTTTTGGCATTCATGTTTGATGTAAAAGGCCTTTGGAGCCTCATTGTACTCATTTTTTTCTTGCGAATGAGCGTAGCCGTCACATCTCTTCTCAGAGATAAGCTGCCACGGTCCACCATTCTAGCAAGCTTGTTTCAGTCTGCATTTTACAGTTTCAGCATATTTCTTATTTAATAGAAGACAAGTTTTACTGTATCTCTGTTATTATTCACTGTCTCTCTGTGTTAATATTATAGATCTGTGTTTTCATTTCGTCCTACTCATAAATCTGGATCAAGTACATTGATCTGTAAGATGAGGGCACAGCAGTAGAGTAGACGAGAGAGTACACCAATACTTCTGTGGGCTTCCAGCATTGAGGGCGCATGCATGCATCCACCAGCAATAGATAGAAAGGGATAATGTTATCCTCAGTAATTTGAATGCAGTTTACATACAACTTGCATGCGTTAGACAGTTTGCATGTTGTTTCTCAGTTAAGTAAAAGAGGGCACATGCAGTTGCATGTGTTAGCTTCAATTTTATTAAGCATTTTTCTAATTTTTAGCTGGTCTAAGTTCCATTAGGTGCATGCAATCTAATAGGTATGGTGCATGCTTGCATGCCTCAAATCATTTTCGGTCGAGGCACTGTTGTGCATGTGTCCAAATTTATTATACAATTCATTGTAATTTGTACCTACTCTTCTTCTCATTCTATAAAAGAGAAGGCAGGGGTATAGATTTATTCATTTTTTTTAAGTTTTCAGTTCAGCAGTTCGCTGTTTTCCTGTAGCATATTTTCATTTTCAGAAGTAATGAAACTCAGTAACAGGTTTTGACAGTCAATTTACTGTGTTTCCATTATATATTTTCTATAGCGTTACAGAGTGCAGTTTTGAGTAGCTTTAAGTTTTCCACTGTTTAGTTTCCGTTAGGAATTCTTTCTGAGTGCAGAATCTGTTTACCATGGTTTAAAAAATCAAACACTCAGCATATTGAATGAATTGAAAAGTAACAGGTTTAGAAAATGAAAAGGAGTAACAGGTTTTGACAGTCAATTTACTGTGTTTCCATTTTATATTTTCTACAGACTACAGTATGTGTTTATAGATTCTAGCATTAATTACAGAGTGTAGTTTTGAGTAACTTTAAGTTTTCAGCTGTTTCATTTCCTGTAGAAATTCTTTTCGAGTGCAGAATCTGTTTACCATGGTTTAGAAAATCTAACACTCGGCCTATTGAGTGAACTGAAAAGTGTTCTTAAGTGGTTTTGTGCAGAAGCAATTGGGGTTTTGTTGGTGATCGTAGCAATTCTGTTTTTATAGGACAAGGGATACTTCAGTACTTATTGATACAAGTAATAAGAAGATACCAAGGTGTACCAATACTGTTTATGATTAAGAGATCAGAATAACCACAATAAATGTATAAAAACCTATAAAGCTCTATGCATTCAGATGTGCAAGTTAAGGGTTATTAGAAAAATAGATGTATATACTATAGATGAGTATAAGCTTGCCCGCTCTATTTCAAGAGGATGATATGTAGAAGTGCTCCTTGGTATCTCTTGTTGAAAACCTAAAAAGGTTGAAATTTTTTAGCATTACATGCAGATCTTAAGCTGGTAAAAAATTCCCGAGGCTTTGCATGCGTACATTTACGCCGTACAGTGACGACAGAAACAGCTCTTCTTCCACCTCTACTCCTACTGCTTGTGCAGACTAGTGGTTCTTTTACTTTCTCCTCCTTTTGCATGATGGTGTACTTATCTTCGTTCTTGTTAGAGTTTACCCTCTGGGTTTACCTCATCTTTACTTTCTACTTTCGTTTTTATTTGTATCTGCTTAGGCACTTTGGCACTCCCACATCACTCTCTAGTCCCATTGACCTACTTTGGTTACTTGTGAATATCAATAAGATCATCTGATCTTATCTCATCTCATCACTCTCTAGTCCCATTGACCTACTTTGGCTACTTGTGAATATCAATAAGATCATCTGATCTTATCTCATCTCAGCCAGCATTGTACACAGTTCTGGTGTTGAATCTATTTCACAGCTTCAAGGATATGCGGATGACATCTCGACTATCAATTATTGTAGGTTCGTAGCATTCACATAGAGGATGGGTGTTGAAGTTTGTATTTAAAATGTTAAATGGTTGAGGACGCATCTTTGAAAGAAATTGCAACAAGTGTGGAAAAGAAGAGAAATTCTTAGGTGCAGAACACTGTAAATACCATTCACATTAAAAGACAGCAATTACCAAAGCCAAGTAGGTATTGACCATAGGTTGCTATTGTTAGTGAACCAACTGCAAAAATCCATAACTATTGTTGATAGAATCTGATACATAGCAGAAGTAAGCAAATATAATAACAATATCCATCACAAATATTGAAACGCCTACCAACATGTACCCAAAATACAGAGACATGAGAACTGCTGTGTGTGACAAATTCATAAAGTAAAATGCACCTGCGTATGTGAGATTCCCATGGCTGAAACCACGGAAATGGCTTGAAAGGCGAACAAATTGATATCTTCTTGATTGTGGTAGGCATGACATCACAGACATCGCATCTCCTTCCTTTCTTCCTCCCGTCTAAAACCCTGTTAAAACCCTTTGCATTTCCAAATGTTTTTCAAAGTACGTCTCGTTTGCGACGTTGCCCACTTTACTTTATATACATAGATGCACGTTGAAAATTAGTTTTTGCTTTGGGACATTGTCTGTATTTGGATTTGGAATGCATTTTGCTTTTCCTTTAATTATTTATTTTTTAGACATACAAAATGTAATTACCAATTTCTGAATCTATTATGTGTACATAGCATCAAATTTCTTGAGATGGACATCGGAACTTTTGATACTCTTTAACATTTAACATCTTAAAATTTGGATACTTAGATATTTCTTAAAGGAAAAAACAAAACATAGTGAAGAAAATGAAATTATAATTAAAAAAGGTTGTTAAAATGTATCGGGACTTTTGATACTCTTTAAAATTTAACATCTTAAAATTTGGATACTTAGATATTTTTTAAAATTTAACATCTTAAAATTTGGATACTTAGATATTTTTTAAAGAAAAAAAAAAAAAAATACACTTAACAAAATGAAATTATAATTATTAAAAGTTGTTAAAGTGTGATTACTTCTATAAATATTATAATTAAACAATAATTATAAAGAGTTGTTAAAATATGATTAATCTTATAAACATTATATTTAAATTATAATTATAAAGAGTTGTTAAAATATGATTAATGTTATAAATATTATAGTTAAATTTTAATTATAAAGAGTTGTAATTAATTGGGTTTAGCTCAAATAGTTAAGGAGAGAAATGGTATCCTTTCTACGAGGGTTCAAATTTCACTTGTGATGTGTTTTCTCTTCATGAGCTAATTGTTTGTTGTTTAGGGCTCTTATTCTCACTTGAAAATAAGTAGTTCAAACTTACATATGCATACTTCTATTGGGTTACCACATATATTGTGTTTTGGATTTGAATTCCCGAAAGGGTTTTGCACGAACAGTTTTGTTGGTTGACAACACACATAGTGAGTTGGCCTTTGTTGGGGCATTCATTTGGATCTAGACAGACATAGGGTAGTCTAGCCAATTTGTGTATGCATGATTGGTGATCAACAACATATAAACTAAAGGCCAAAGTCATGATTGTCATTGCATTTTGAGTTGGTTGCTCGTGTGTAGGTTATGTTAGCACTGAGTAAATTGCATAGGTCGAGGGGACAACTTAAAAAGGTAACCACAAAACCACTTCATAATTGAAAACTAGCCTTTTCAATTCAGAGAGGGATCTCTCTTGTCACTTGGTCTCTTGGAAGATGGATCTTCTCTAAAGGTTTAATGGCTAGGTTTTGATTTGATGAAAATATTTATGGGGTTTGCTAGCAAGAAGAAAAGGGACCTGTTGGGCAATGGAGTCGACTCTGAAAACAATTGAAACAATGTCTGGTAGGTAGAGCTCTCAAGGAAGCAAAGGCAAGGTAGGTGATGAGCTTTCAGTATTTCCATTTGTTGTGATAATATGGAAGAAAGAAGAAACATATAACATCAATCAGAGCACCATAAGAGATGAGTTATGATGACTTAAGAAAGAAAAACAAAATTCAAAATTACTTGAATCTAAAGCACCATTTAGATGAATTCCATACCCTTTAACATCCAATTTTAAACATATGAAAGGTTGCAGATGAAGGGAAAGCAAACTATAAAAATATACATGAAATGAAACACATACTTCAGGTCATCACCACATGCATCTTGGTATGAAAAAACTCTGGACATCTCCACTTGTATTCATTCAAATTTAGAAATTGTTACAATGATCAATACAATTTGTCCTTTGTGCTTCTGCCAACCCCTTTGCACATTCAAAATGCTAAAATATATAAAGGCAAGACTCTTCCTCAAGCTGAGGAGGTCGAGCTCAACCACTATCCTACAGTTTTGGATCTAGTTACATCAAAATAGGAACAAACTCAAAACTGCCTACTAAAACTAGGAGTCAATTTTATGGAAAATAGGGGTCAAAGATAACATCATATCTCTCGAATCATGATAGCGATTACAAAACTGAGAGAGGTTTTTGTGAATTATCTCGTTCTTGACAAAATCCTCTTTTAGTTTTCCAAAATTCCTCTCTAGAATCTTGCGATCTGCACCCAAAGATAATGACTAAAACAAGAAATCATTAAATATTTAAATCTGAAAAATAGGCTGAAACGATCCCTTCGAATATCCCAAAATATGACACCTGTGTAAAAACTCAGAGAGGTTTTAGTTAGTAAGTTCATCCTTGACAAAAACCTCTTGTGGTTTTTAAAAATTATTCTCCATATTCTCGGAATATGCGCCTAAAAATGATGATTAAAACAGGAAAACATTAAATGCTTAAATCTAGAGAATGGGTTGTAAAGATTCATTCGAATCTCCCAAAATATGACACCTGTGTAAAAACTAAGAGAGGCTTTTGTTATGGAGCCAATCCAAAAAATGGCTATTGCATTTGAATATTTCGATTCTTTTGATCTTGAGCATGATGAAACAGAACATGGAAAAATAGTTAACAATAGAGGGCAATCTTGTCTTCTTGTTAATTTTCAAGAAAGGGTAGCAGTTTGTGTTCTTCGGGATCCTTTTTCATTTTGGTTGGAATCATCAAGGAAGGTAAACCTTGAAGTATTTTTGGATCAAGGATATCAGTTTCAGCATAATCTTTAGTTGTCTTTTTCAAAAAATGTATACCTGCCTGTAAAAGTTGAATAGCCATTTGTTGGATTGGCTCCATTGGCACTTTTGCATTGCTTGATTGAGCAATAATTTTCAGCAAATTAGAGTAGGAGTGTGCAAATAATCTTGTTGGTCGAGCATCATTTTCAACAATTGATTTTCAATTTGCAGTATAGTACAATTTGGTTTACATTGCAGATTTTAGTGTACATAGTGTGCTAGAAGAAGTTATCAGTTGCAAGAAGTTTTGTTTCAGTTATAATTAATTGGTTACAAGTCAGGTTGTTGGACAAATCAATTTACAAGTTGCAGATATCAGAGTCTTGGATCAGCCCAACGAATAAGGCTCGTGGTCTATTGTTCTTTGCTATCTCACTCGGAGGATAACATCCCCATTGGAGCCAAATGTTAGTATTTTAGTTTTAGGGAAAAGGTAAGCTGGACCTTCTTGATGAGATAGCATAAATATAAATGAATAGTCCTCACAATTTTGTCTTTCTGGAGAAAAGAGTCATCACAAGATTTTGGGTGTTTTGCTGGAATTTTGCTCACTGTACAAAAGTGCAATTTCAATGGTGATAAAAAGAGTGAAGATGTTGTCAAATTCAAGATTTGTTGTAAAAAACACTTTGCACTCTTTATACCCCCGATTCAGAGAAGGATGACAAGCTAAAACCACCATCTAAGCCACCTCTACAGTTTTGTTTAAAAAATTGTCATGCACAACACTTGCGTAGTGAGCTTTCACTACGCAAGTACTGTAAACACACATGGTTAGAAAGGTCAGCAAGAGGTGATGAGTATACAGGTTCTGAAGTAAGCACAGGTCTCCAACAAGTTGTTTCCACCAGAAGATTGCACAGGTTTCAAGAAAACTCAATGTGCTACGCAACTGTTGTAGGTTACAGTTACACAGCGTGCACGCTACGCAACTGTTGTAGGTTACAGTTACACAGCGTGCACGCTACGCAAATGACAGTTTAGTGGTAAATTCAAGACCGTTTTCTGAGAAACTGGAGAGGAGTTTGGAAAAACCGAGAGAGGTTTTTTCAAGCACGACCTCAATAACAAACAGGTCCTTAAAGTTACAATGAGAGAGGTTTTTGTTATTGAGGTCATGCTTGACAAAAACCTCTCTGGGTTTTTCCAAACTCCTCTCTAGTTGCTCAAAAAATGGTCTTGAAGTTTACCACTAAACTGTCATTTGCATAGTGTGCATGATGTGTAACTATAACCTACAACAATTGCATAGCAAATTTGTGTAGCGCATTAATTTTTCTTGAAACCTGTGCAATCTTCTAGTGGCAGCAGCTGCTAGAGACCTGTGCTTACTTCATAACCTGTATACTCATCACCTCCTGCTAACCTTTCTAACCATATGTGTTTACAGTACTTGCGTAGCGAAAGCTCACTACGCAAGTGTTGTGCATGACAATTTTTTAAACAAAACTGCAGAGGTGGCTTAGATGGTGATTTTAGCTTGTCATCCTTCTTTGAATCAGGGGTACAAAGAGTGTAAAGTGATTTTTACAAAATATATCGAATTTGACAACATCCTCACTCTTTTTATCACCATTGAAATTGCACTATTGTAGAGTGAGCAAAATTCCAACAAAACACCCAGAATCCTGTGATGACCCTTTTCAAAAAAAAAAGACAAAATTTTGAGGACTATTCATTGATATTTCTGTTATCTCAACAAGAAGGTCTAGCTTACCTTTTCCCTAAAAATAAAGATGCTAATAGGTTACACTAAGAATAAAATCCTTGGAGTCAATATGATAACAAATATCTCTATAGAACTCTGAGAGTAGAGAACAAAATTCATTTTCCACAGAGGATTCATGTGGGTGAAGTGAGTGGGATATAAGTCCCTCATTTACATATCACATTCTCATGTACACTCTTGCCATCCTCACCGTCAAGCATTCACTCATTCACACTCACTATTCTTATGTTCAAGCACCACCCAAATTTTGAAAAATTCAACCTCGTGTTTTAAACTAAGATGCAAACTTGAAAATGACCAAACCTAGCTATGAGAGAGTAATTCATGGACTTGGGAAGAGAGATGGATGGTTGCAGAGGAGCATAGAGGTTGGGTTGTTTGGGAAGCTTCCCTTTCCCTTGTTAATTGTTTATGTGCCTTAGAGCCAAGGTAATTTTTGCCAAGTTGTTCCAAA
Organism: Picea engelmannii; assembly: GCA_009831015.1. NCBI lineage: Eukaryota > Viridiplantae > Streptophyta > Pinopsida > Pinales > Pinaceae > Picea > Picea engelmannii. The sequence goes on from ML839025.1 coordinate 28,852, forward strand.
AGAAAACAAAAGGATGGGTTTTTCTTCCCACATTAAAAACACTGCAAAGGAGAATACTCCCGAGGGACTGTTAACCAGAGGATGGATATGTCTTCCTTGTATTGTGTGGGAAATGGACAAGAATACCATGACTATTTAATTGCTAGATGGTTACTTGGAGTACTTAGTGTTGTAACCTAGGTATGCACCCCTGCCCCTCCTCTCTCTTTTCCCTATGCCTTCATCAATTTTTCCCTCTTCCGGTTGGTGAAGTCAGTTTCCCATTACTAAGTGACTTGTTTTTTTATCGTTTCTTTTTTGATTGAGTCTTCGCGCATTTTGTTTCTATTTTTTCTTGAAGGATTATTACATGTCATGATTTCGTTCAAAATGCTTGTCATCATGTCTGCCATTGATTGAGCTCACAGCAGGTCGACCAAGCCTTTTTGTATGCACAGGGAACGCCCATGAACAAAACGCAACATGTCAAAACAGTCAATTTCGGGCCCAATTTGTAGGAACAAACATGTTAAAATTGCAACGATGGAGATCCAATAGGCCACTCAGATCGACGACTTTCATGCATTCGAGGTTTCTGAGTTGTGAGGAGTTTAAGCAGCAAAGCACGAAGAAGCTTCACTTCATAAATTTGGCGTTCACGCATCCAAGCTCGTCGATCAAGCCAACGACGCCGAAGTGCTAAACCACTGAAGTCCCGAAGTAACGTCACCTACCACGTCACTTCATGCCCGTACTACTTCAGGGAATTTCCATGCTTTACATTCAGAAACTCCCGAGCCCCGAAGTGCCGAATTTTCAGAGCCCCTAAGTGTCGGAGTGGGCCCTCACTACCACGTCACTTCACAAGTTCGTTCATCCAGAAGGTTTTGGTCCAGAGCAAGCAAAGTGTCGAAGTTCCGAAGACACATGGCGCTCATCAGTCATGACACATGGCACTCATTTTAGGTCAATTGGTTGCGTCATTCGCCCATTTCCGAGTGACATGTGTCACTCTCTTTTCATGACACGTCGGCACAGTGACGTCGTGTGGACACGTCAAATCAAGGTCGTACCTCTACGGGAGTTTTTCAACTCAGCATAGGTCGAAGTCGTCGAACCGTCGGAGTCCCGAACTCTCGAAGTATTTAAAGGTAAAATTGTCTTAATCTCGGATCAATTAACAATAATCAAGAGTTAATGACTTCGAGAGAAAGTCACTTTGGGAGATTTTCATTCTTCACAATCCAAAACTCTCGAACATTGAAGTGTCGAAGCACGCGTCACTCATCCGTCGGGACTTGTGTCACTCATCCGTGGAACACGTGGCTTCCATCTGGTCCTGACACGTGGCACCCATTTATGGTCATTTAGGTCCCATCATCCACTCATTTTTAGTGACACATGTGATTCGCCTTATGTGACACATCAGTAGTCGTGACATCATATGACATCAGGCCACCACATCACTTCGCAAGTCTGTTCTTCGGGAGATTCCAATCCAGAACAAGCACAGAGCCCCAAAGTGTCGAAGTTCCAAACCACCGAAGTCTCGAAGTGACATCAGGCTGCCACATCACTTTGGGCCCATACTACTTCAAGAGATTTTCATGATTCACAATCGAAAATTCCCGAAGCTCGAAGTGTCGAACCGCCAAAGTCCCAAAGTAATTAAGGTTAAAGGTAATCTCAGGTTAATAAGTGATTAGCATTGGTTAACGACTTCAGGGGTTCTGTCCTCTAGAGTATATGCATCCTCTGCGCTCCGAAACCTCCCAATGTCAAATTTCTGAAGTGGCTCACCCACATTTATTGCATATTTGAAAGGTTTAAAAGGGGGCTCTAAACCAACAACGGGGAAACTACACGTCCAGATTCCAGAAAAGTGCAACATGACTTGCTTTTGTCCTCAAAAAGATAAGTGGGGGAAAGACACAACCACACTTCTAGTTGTTTCCAATGGCCTCCAACAACACGCGTGCATGCAATGATCAATACAGAACTCAGTTTTGTCACTCTTGGTCATTTCTGTCAGATCTCAGTTCACTCAACGCATGCATCAATATTATATCATTGTCAGTAGCAGTTTTCAGTTATTTAATTGCTAGACTCTTTTAGTTTAAGGCATAATAAGTGGTCTTCTATGTGTGATAAGAACCACTCCTTTTAGTTAAGTCAAGTTCGAAGTATTCATTAACATACTCCAACAATGTGTTTTAGTTAAGTTAATAAGTTTTTTTATATCTGAGGTGTAGGGCTAAGCCTTAGTTCCACATTGGTCGAGGGCCTCTACATTTCTGATAAATATGTAGTTTTGTATGTTAGAAAGGGGGAGTTTTTGGGGAAAAGAGATCAATACAACAACTGGTTGGACCCATTTTGCGCATGGACTAAAGCTCTCTACCTGGTCAAGATATTATTGATGACAATGTGTTTGTGTCCAAATTTGTATGCGTTTCTTATCTTGAATACAATTTTGATTTGTGCGAAGTACATTTCTTTTCCTTCAGCTACTGTATAACTTGTCTTTATTAATTTGAAACCTGTGATAACAGTTATGCTTTGATGAAGATTTCTTGTTATTGCAACCTGTGGGAGTAATTGTGTTTTTGATACATGTTTAATGTCTTGAAATGATATTTTAAGTATTGAACTTCTTGCAGCAGATGATTCATTGAGTGGTTTGTTGTTTCCCATTGTTTTTACCTCTATTGTTTCACTTGTCTGTCATTAGTGTGCCACCAGCCAAGGAGGAACCTCATCCTTATCATCTTCCGACCCAACTACGCTCTTGTCTTGGTAAAACCAACCCTCTAACTAACCAACAAAAAATTAAAAACCAACCATTCTAAACTTGAGGTGGCCTAACTTTGCCCTTTAGTAGTCAGGTGCAGACTTTAGGACCAACATCTTCTGGCGCTGTTGCCGGGGAATAGAGTAACAAAATATCTTTCCCTGGGAGAACGACATCGAATAGCTCTGACCTTTCATGGTGAACAAAGATCAGACACAAACAGACTACCATCTTTCACCTGACGACTCCACTGAGTAGAATTTACGAAAGAAATACTGGCACCCAGAAAAGGACTGAACAGATCCAAATATGAACACATCAAAGCCACCAAGGCTCATCCCAACCCTCAAAAGGACACAGTAGTCTTTGAGCCAAAAAGGAAACTAAGAAAATCCATCGTAGCTCAGAGATATACCTCCCCCCTCAAGGGTAAAGCCATGCCCAAAGAGTCTACTTCTCTTCATCATCACAAGCAGCTTGAATTTGCTAGTCCTGAGAATCAAAATTCCAAGGAACCTCAGACATCTTCAACTCTTGACTCTACTTCATCATCCAGTCTAGCATCCACCCCTGTAGCTCCCATAAATCTTCAGATTCTTATCGCCCAAGCAATGGTTGCTAACCAGATGGATGTCATAATTGCTGCAATATTTGCACCCCTATTTCTACCTGTAGGATTACATGCACTCCCAACCACAGATTACATGAAATATTTACCAAGATATAATGGGGAAGGTGATGTCACTGTTGAGGAACATTTGGTAGCCTTCTACATATTTGTAGACAAATTTAACATTGACTATGCAGATGTGTGGATGAGGTTGTTTGTGCAGAGTCTGGATGGGGAAGTAAGGAAATGTTTATGGGTTTTTCCTCAAGCCTCCATCGCAAATATTGAGGCATTAGATGAATCTTTCACAAAGCAATGGGAAGATAGGAGAGATTATCTCTACTACATCACTGAGTTTGGGGCTCTAAAGAGAAAAAATGGTGAATCTATTTCAGACTTTACCAAGATATTCAATAATATGTATGGTAGAATCCCATATGAGATCAAACCAACTGAATCCTCTGCCAAGATCACTTATGCCAATCCATTTGATGCAGATTTCTCCCTTCTGTCGAGGGAGAGAAGATCCACCACCCTGTTGTCCACGTAGGAAGCAACCATTGAGGTTGAATCCAATAACTTGGCATCAGAAAGGATAAAGACTAGATCTGATAAAGACAAGAAGAAACAAAGAGAAGATTCCCCTACCTCCTCTAACTCAACCACATCTGATCCCAAACTTGATGAAATGACCAAAATTTTGAAGGATCTGACATCTAAAATAGCTAAGTTGAAATGGGAATCTAAACAACCAAACAGAGTTTTTCAAGGGGTTGGAAATAGAAATCCTAATCAGTTTAGAAGGCCCATTGATGCCCCTCAGATAATGCAAAGAGAAAGGAGGAATGTTGATGATCAAAGGGTACCGCCTCCTTTCCAAGACAATCAGATTGAGGAGATAGATGTAGACAACGATGTTGTAGATGGTATTGTTGTTGTACTTTTCAATGAAACATATTTTTATACCAGTCACTTAACGCAACAAGAATATGAGGTAGCACAACTGTCAAATCAGTTTGATAATCAGATAGGGGAAGAGGGAGTTATTCAAGGCCAGCCCCAGGAAAAGTATGATTTGAGGCCTAGAGCAGGAGCTCCCAAAGCCACCTCCTCTGATCAAAACAAACAAGTTGAAGTTCCTCCCAAGCCAAATCCAAGTAAAGGTATGTCATCTAAAGCTTAGTAATTTCCCTCATAGAAACATGCAATCCCCGAAATAAAGGAAGTTGATTGATCCGTCGGATCTTTTAATGACTATGGTTGAGTTTTAATTTTGCATGCGTTAATTAACCATTTGAGAAACTTAGTGAAAGAATGAGGAAAGAAGAGGAATTATGACAGCCATATACACATATGCATATCTGAAATGAAATAATAGACAACAAACCATAACACGCAGATTGATAACGGAGTTCGGCACAACTTTGCCTACGTCTCCGGGCCTTTGTCTCTGTGGGGGAGGCTTCTTTATTTCTGTTCAAAAGCTCAAAAGTACATCGCTGCAGTGCCAATTGGCTACAATACTGATCTGGTCATGTTCGTCCAAATCTCAAGAACCCTGCAAAGAAAACGACACGCAAAACGGACATCTGGAGCTCCCAGAAATGACCCGACAGCGTCTGCTCCTCAATATCTTCCCTGCATAAAAATGGCTTTGGCTTGGCTTCCCTTCAGCATAAATCTACTTTTTCTGTCCTTGACTGTCCTCCATGGCTTCAAACAGGTCTGGTTTATATAGATTTGAAGTTGGTTGTTCATCTCCAACTTCCTCCCAAAATTTGGGCTCCAAAAATGCCCAATATCTTCCAAAAATGGAGAAAATCAATTAAAAATAGGCTTAATAACAATAAAATTCCAAAACTTTGGCAAAAACCCATTTTGTTTAGAAATATGGGCGCAGCCCCCTTCGCGCTAGTCCCCTGGTTCTATGGGCGCGCGGCCATGTGGCCAGGCGCTCAACCGTTTGTGCGCTGCCCCCCCTGTGCTGGCTCCTGGTCATTGGGCGTTCCATGGAACCATGGCTAACAACCTTACCTGCGCGCCCAAATTGGTGGACAGACCCCTGGTCCTGTGGGTTAACATATATCCACGGGCTGGTAGTTGTAACCCCCGCGCCCTGTTGTAGGGATAGACCCCGGTTCTATGGGATCCACCCGGGATCCATGGGCTAGTCCCTACCCATACTCCGCTCGTCCGCGGTCGTGGTTACATGGTCGCGGTCGTATTGTATGCTTTGCGCTGAGGGTTGGGGCTAAGCCCCGGCCCTTTCCCCCTGTCGCTTAAAACTTCAACCAAATTTAAATACAGTTTATGTCGTATACTTAACAAGTAACACCCGTCGGTCGGGTGGCTAGCCGATCCTGCCAGTCCGTTGCCCGGAGGGGAGGTCGCGGGTTCAACCCCGGCGAAATCACCAAATTTTACCAAAACCTACGAACCAACCACGGGGTGCCACGTGGCAGCCCATGACTGGGCCACGTGGCACCTCAACAACCAACCACAAACTGCCAAGTGTCAAATGTCGATTGGTCCACGTGCCTGCCACCTGTCAAAAGCCGTACTGCCCTGTCATCCTGCCACGTGTCTGCCACTGTACATGCTGACGTCATCCGTGCCACGTGTCACCCTTACAGTGGTGACACGTGTCACCCATGGACTGGCCCAACTGTCTGCGCGTACGCCAAATCAGACTGCCACGTGTCACCCATGGACTGGCCCAACTGTCTGCCCGTACGCCAAATCAGACTGCCACGTGTCACCTCCTGGAGCTGCCACGTGTCACCTCCCGGGGTTGCCATGTCAGTTTTACAGCCTGTACAGTCATCATGCCACGTGGCACTGTACGGACTATACAGTCATCCCCTTTTTTTTGCCTGTTTGGATTTTCGGACAGAACGCGATATCTTCTGCATACGTAGCCCGTTTAACAAAGTAAATATATCGCCTGAATTAGGAAGACGAGACAGACACAATGGCGCTGGTTTCATCGCATTCTGAGCAATTCTATTTTTGAGCATTTTTAAGCCCTGTCAAGCTTCTGGATCCGATTCTGGATCATTGATAGTCCACCAGCCTCTTTTAACCTAGAGCACGAGTTGAGCAAGATCAAGATCCCTGTGCCTTTGACAGAATTGATGAAGAATGAACCTTTCAAAAAATCCATCATGAAAGTTCTATAGCCAACTACTTGTATTGTATCTTCTAATGTAATTGGTTTGCAGGATGAGAACCCAACCATTATTGTGGGTCCACACATTGAGGATGGCTCTGATGCTTCTCCACCATTCTATATATCTTTAAATTTCCATGATAAGATCCTGCATAACTGTCTCATGGACTCAGGAGCCTCGCACAATGTTATGCCCAAAGTTGTTATGGAAGAACTAGGTCTGGAGATCACCAAACCCTGCTAGGACCTATACTCCTTTGTTTCTAAGAAGGTCAAATGTCTGGGACTGATAAAAGATATGGTGGTTTCTTTGGCACAATTACCAATGAAGAGTGTAGTGATGGACATTGTTGTGGTTGACATTCCCCCAAAGTCTGGTATGCTCTTGTCCATAACTTGGGCTAAGAAGGTTGGAGGATCATTACAAATGGACCTCACTTATGTCACCATCCCTGTGTTTGGAGGGGAACATAGGAGGCTATAGAGAGAGGTAATATTAGCCTATATCGTCAATGACCATCAAAATCCAAGCTATCACCCAATTTGTGTTGTTGAGGGTCAGATCGTCTCATCTGTCTTTCATTTAAATGATCATGAACCCGAAATATCAGTTAGCCAACGCAAAGATCAACGACTGACAGATCAACAAAACAAAGTATGGAAGATGTATTTTGATGGCTCTTCATCAAAGGAAGGATCCGGGGCAGGTATACTCCTCATTTTCCCTTCACAAGAGGTAATAACACTCTCTTATAAGCTAGAGTTTGAAACTACTAATAATATAGTTGAATATGAAGCTCTGGTGCTGGGATTGAGGATTGTCAAAGACGCGACCATTGACTGTTTAGCAGTTTTTGGTGATTCTGAGTTAATCATCAATCAAGTTAAGAACATCTATCAAGATAAACAACAGAGGCTCAAGCAATACATAAATGAGGTATGGGACCTGATCGACAATTTCTTTCTAGCATTTAACATATCCTTCATCCCCAGGGAGGAGAATCAAGAGGCAGATTATCTGGCCTTCATTGCCAACACTTTTAGACCTCCCATTGGTCCAAATATTAAATATCAGATGGAGATCAGACATAGAACAACCATACCAGACAACATAAAGCACTGACAAGTCTTTAGTGGTGATCTAGAGCTGCAAAGGTTTCTACACATCGTTGATGAATTCTCCAATATCTCAATCGACCAAGAAATCCAAGAAGGTGAAAATAATGAATTAGAAAATCAACAAACATCTCATCCCCTAAAGACAATAGTTGGCGACGATATTGTGGAGCTGAAAACCAATCAAATTCCAAGAGGGCTAGTGCCACTGGAAAGGTTGTTTGATAGTAATGATGTTTCCAGAGGAGTTGCCATGAAGAATCAAGAAGAAGAGATAACAGATTGCAATATTGGGACCACTGAGAATCCCAAGATCATCAAGCTGTCCAAAGCATTAGTTGCGGAACAAAGGGATAGGTATGTCAGTCTCATCAAAAAGTTTGTTGATACTTTTGCATGGTCGTATGAGGATTTAAAGACATTTGACACTGACATCATCCAACACAAGATCCCTCTGAAGGTTGGCTCTAAGCCATTCAGATAGAAGATTCGGCAATTTAATCCCATGCTGACGTCCATAATCGAGAAAGAGTTGAAACGAATGTTGGATGCAAGGATTATTGTACCACCGAGGTACTCAAACTACGTGGCCAACTTGGTACCTGTGAGAAAGAAAAACGGGGAGATACGCTTGTGTGTTGATTTATGAAATCTCAACAAGTGTTCTCTAAATGACAATTATCCCCTCCCTAAGATGGAACATTTTTTACAGAGGGTGGTAGGTGCCCACATGATTTCCTTGTTAGATGAATACTCTAGTTATAACCAAATAGCGGTGTGTGAAGAGGACAAAGAAAAAACAACATTCACCACCCCATGGGACATTCATGTATGACAAGATGCCTTTTGGGCTGATGAACGCAGGGGACACTTTTCAGAGGGCCATGGACATAGCTTTCGTGGGGGAAAAGACAAATTTATGGTTATATATTTGGATGACATCACCATTTTCTCCAAGTTTGATGATGAACATTTGCAGCATCTGGAGCAGGTTTTCCAGAAATGCAGGAGATACAAAATATCTCTGAATCCTAGGAAGTCCCACTTTGCCATGCCATAAGGAAAGCTCCTAGGCCACATCATATCAGAAGGAGGTATAAAAATTGATCTAAAGTGAGTTTATGCCATTCAAGAGATCGAAATCCACATAAATAAAAAGGTTATCCAGTCTTTCATTGGCAAGATAAACTTCCTAAGGTGCTTTGTGCCAAATTTCACCGAAATCCTGAAGCATATCACTAACATGTTGAAGAAAGATGTTGTGATAAAATGGTCGCTAGAGGAAAAATCAACATTCCAAAGTATCAAGCAAGCTTTAGTTGAAGCCCCTATATTAGCCATCCCTGACTATGCCAAAGATTTCTTCATCTTCTCTTTCGCTTCCGAGGAAACCATTGTTGTTGTACTACTGTAGAAAAATGGAGAAGGGCATGAACAACCCATAGGCTTTTTTAACAAACCCCTCCAAGATGTTGAGATGAAGTATGATATATTAGAAAAGAAGGCTTATGCGCTAGTCAAAGCACTCAAGGCCTTCAGGGTATATGTGTTACAGTCTAGCATAACAACCTTTGTTCCCAACAACAGTGTCAAAGAGATTCTGGTCCAGCCAGACAGTGAGGGGAAAAGAGGGAAGTGGATTGCCAAACTATTGGAGCATGAGTTGCACATAAAACCCACCAAGTTGATCAAGGGACAGGGACTTACCAAGTTGTTATCAGAATCAAACTGTAAGGTGCTATAATTAAATCAAATATTCACCCAATCAGATGCACCCATCATACAACCTGGACAAGACAACATGCAGGTATTTGAAAATTAATCCTCTTCACCTTGGTATAGAAACATCATTTATTTTCCGCAACATCTTGAATGTCCACCAGATGTGAAGAAAAAAAGGGCCAGGTCTCTCAAATTGAAGGCTATCAAATTCTTCATTTCAAACCAAAACTTGTATTCGAGGGATCCTACTAGCATCCTGTTAAAATGCCTTGATAAAGATGAAGCCAAACAAGTCACAATATAAATGCATAGAGGAGTATGTGGAGGACACCAGCATTGGAAGGCCACATCTCTCAAGATCCTAAGGGCAGGGTACTACTGGCCCACCCTTCTCTATGATATATTTACTATTGTTAGGGCCTGCGATGAATGTCAGAAGTTTGCAGGAAAACACAAGTTACTATCACTATGCCTAAAACCTATCACTTCCAGTGGTCCATTTCAACAATGGGGGTTAGACTTCATGGGTGAGATAAATACATCCTCTAGTTGGCAACATAAGTGGATTCTCACTGTCACTGACTATTTCACCAAGTGGATCGAGGCTGTGCCCACCAAGAATGCCACTGACAGGGTGATCATGAGTTTCCTGGAAACCAATGTTTTTTCCAGATTCGGCTGCCCCAACAAGCTTATAGAAGACAATGCCCAAGCATTCAAGATGAAAGCCATGATTGACTTTTGTGGCAGTCATAACATTTGCTTGACACATTTCCACACCTTATTACCCTCAGGGGAATGGTCTGAAAAAGTCATCAAACGAAACTCTCATTAGGATTATCAAGAAGTTGTTGACCGAAAACAAGAAATCCCGAGACTCTAAAATCAAGTATGCTTTGTGGGCCGACATAATCAGCACCAAGAAGTCTTTGGGAACCTTGCCATTTCAGCTTGTCTATGGTGTAGACATTGTTTTTCCCACCCAGCTTGGTATACCAATCCTAAAATTCTTACAGCAAGAGATTGAGGAGCCAAATGGCATCCAAAGGAGAATCTTCCAAATTATAGAGGTTCAACAAAAGAGAGAACCACTGGATCAGAGGACCAAAGCATACCAGAGCAAGATCAAATCAGCCTTTGACAAGAAAACCAAGAAGGGGATATTTCAAGAAGGTGACATGGTCTTGAGGTGGGATGCCAAAAGGGATGACAAGTCCAAGCATGGTAAGTTCGATAACCTCTGGTTTGGCCCTTCTAAGGTGGTTGAGGTTTTGGACAATAACACATTTATCTTGCATAATCTAGATGATGCAGAGATCTTTGGAGGCCCAGTAAATGGGTGCTTCCTGAAACACTATTTTGTTTAAGGATGAGGGAAGGTCCCTCTTGTACCATAGATGCTTTCCTTTTATTTTTGCATTTAATTAGTTAGTTGTGTGTGAATAAAGACTCCATAGCCTAACAAAGGCACTGGGGTTTAGCTACAGTTTCAAGTTTCAATAAAGATTCCATAGCCCAACAAAGGCATCAGGGTTAGCTTCAACGTTAATTTTCAGAGATGCATGTCCGAGAGATAGTGGCAGAGATACATGGCTGGCAGAATGAATAGAGGTAAGAAAAGGGAGGTGGGAGCAAGTTATTAAATTCAAAGGCATTGATCTGTTGTTCTTAGAACCTCATAGGGAAGTGTTATCCTCGGTTGGAGCCAATGTTGTAACCTAGGTCTGCACCCCTGCCCCTCCTCTCTCATTTCCCTATGCCTTCATCAATTTTTTCCTCTTCTGGTTGGTGAAGTCGGTTTCCCATAACTAAGTGACTTGGTTTTTATCGCTTCTTTCTTGATTGAGTGTTCGCGCATTTTGTTTCTATTTTTTCTTGAAGGATAATTACATGTCGTGTTTTGGTTCAGAATGCTTGTCATCATGTCTACCATTGATTGAGCTCATAGCAGGTCGACCAATCCTTTTTGTATGCATAGGGAACGCCCATGGACAAAACACATCATGTCAAAACAATCAATTTCGGGCCCAGCTTGTGGGAACAGACAGGTTAAAATTGCAACGATGGAGATCCAACAGGCCACTCAGATCGACGACTTTCGTGCATTCGGGGTTTCTAAGTTGCGAGGAGTGTAAGCAACAAAGCGCGAAGAAGCTTCACTTCGAAAACTCAACATTCTGGCATCCAAGCTCGTCGATCAAACCAATGGTGTTGAAGTGTTGAACAACCGAAGTCCTGAAGTAACGTCAAGTTGCCACGTCACTCCAGGCTTGTACTACTTCGGGGAATTTCCATGCTTTACATTCGGAAACTCCCAAGCCCCGAAGTGTCGAAGTTTTGGAGCCCATAAGTGCTGGAGTGGGCCCTCACTGCCATGTCACTTCTCAAGTTCGTTCATCCAGGAGGTTTTGGTCTAGAGCAAGCAAAGTGCCGAAGTTTTGAAGACACATGGCACTCATCAATCATGACATGTGGCACTCATTTTAGGTCAATTGGTTGCGTCATTCACCCATTTTCGAGTGACATGTGTCACTCTCTTTTCGTGACACGTCGACACAATGACATCGTGTGGACACGTCGGATCAAGGTCGTACCACTCCGGGAGTTTTTCAACTCAGCGTAGGCCGAAGTCGCCGAACCGTTGGAGTCCTGAACTCCTGAAGTATTTAATGGTAAAATTGTCTTAATCTCGGATCAATTAACAATAATCATGAGTTAATGACTTCGGGAGAAAGTCACTTCGGGAGATTTTCATGCTTCACAATCCAAAACTCCCGAACGCCGAAGTGTCGAAGCACGCGACACTCATCCGTCAGGACTTGTGGTGCTCATCCATGGAGACACGTGGCTTCCATCTGGTGCTAACACATGGCACCCATTTCTAATCATCTGGGTCCCATCATCCGCTCATTTTTTAGTGACACGTGTCACTCGCCTTATGTGACACATCAACAATCGTGACATCATATGACATCAAGCCACCACGTCACTTCGCAAGTTCGTTCTTCGGGAGATTCCAATCCAGAACAAGCACAAAGCCCCAAAGTGCCGAAGTGCCAAACCGTCGAAGTCCCGAAGTGACGTCAGGTTGCCATGTCACTTCGGGCATGTACTGCTTCGGGAGATCTTCGTGCTTCACAATCCAAAACTCCCGAAGCCCGAAGTATCAAACCGCCGAAGTCCCAAACTAATTAAGGTTAAAGGTAATCTCGGGTTAATAATTGATTAGTGTTGATTAACGAATTCAGGAGTTTTGTCCTCCGAAGGATATGCATCCTATGCGCTTCGAAACCTCCGAATGTCGAATTTTTGAAGTGGCTCACCCAAGTTTATTGCATATTTGAAAGGTTTAAAAAGGGGCGCAAAACCAGGAACGAGGAAACTACACGTCCAGATTCCAGAAAAGCACAACACGACTTGCTTCTGTCCTAAAAAAGATAAGTGGGGGAAAGACACGACCACACTTCCAATTGTCTCGAGTGGCCTCCAACAACGCACGTGCATGCCATGATCGATAAAGAACTCAATTCTGTCACTCTTGGTCATTTATGTCAGATCTCAATTCGCTGCAACGTATGCATCAATATTATATCATTGCGAGTAGCAATTTTCAGTTGTTTAATTGCTAGACTCTTTTAGTATAAGGCATAACAAGTGGTCTTCTATGTGTGATAAGAACCACTCCTTTTTGTTAAGTCAAGTTTGGAGTATTCATTGACATACTCCAGCAGTGTGTTTTAGTTAAGTTAATAACCTGTTTTACAACCGAGGTGTAGGGATAGGCCTCAGTTCCACACTGGTCGAGGGCCTCTGCATTTCTTATAAACATGCAGTTTTTGTATGTTAGAAGGGGGGAGTTTTTGGGGAAAAGAGATCAATACAACCACTGGTTGGACCCATTTTGTGCATGGACTAAAGCTCTATACCTGGTGAAGATACTATTGATGACAGTGTGTTTGTGTCCAAATTTGTATGTGTTTCTTATCTTGAATACAGTTTTGATTTGTGCGAAGTACATTTCTTTTCCTTCAACTACTGTATAACTTGCCTGTTATAATCTACAACATGTGATAACAACTATGCTTTGATGAAGATTTGTTTTTATTGCAACCTGTGGGAGTAATTGTGTTTTTTATACATGTTTAATGTCTTGAAATGATATTTTAAGTATTGAACTTCTTGCAGCAGATTATTCATTGAGTGGTTTGTTGTTTCCCATTGTTTTTACCTCTATTATTTCACTTGTCTGTCATTAGTGTGCCACCAGCCATGGAGGACCCTCATCCTTATCATCTTTCGACCCAACCACTCTCTTGTCTTGGTAAAACCAACCCTCTAACCGACCAACAAAAAATTAAAAACCAACCATTTTAATCTTGAGTTGGCCTAGCTTTTCCCTTTAGCAGTCAGGTGCAGACTTTAGGACCAACACTTAGTATTGAAAAGATTGATTGATCCCAAGAGAAATTGGGTTGTGTGAGAGAGGTCTGAGTCTTTAACTAGTTTTCTTCACCCTGGTGGCCTCATAGCCTATCTTGGGGATGACTATGCTTGGGAGGAAAATTGTTTGTATGCAACTAGTTGCTTGGACCACCTTGGTTTTAAAAAGGTAAGTGTTCCATCTCTACTCGTCATTCTTTATTTGCAAATATGTGGTTTACGTTTAATTTCTATTGTGAATGAAGTAGAAATGTAATGTATTGTTTAATTGGATTTATGCATGGTTATTTCCCTTGCATTATTTAGCTACATGCATGTATCAATTCAAATTGATATGGAAGCAATCTAAAGAGAAAGTCGAACGGTTGTAGAAACCAAGAGACTCCTCCAGATAATGCAAAGAACACTAGGAGTTTGAGGGTGGGAATTCAAATCCATAGAGTCGACAATCAAAGGCTAACAGAAGCTCGAGTAAAGTAGAACCAACTTAATCCAACGTTGATCCAAATTTTGACAAACACACAAAGGCAATTACAACATGGACAAAACTCTACCAATGTTGATGGGATTAGGAGCACCACAAGAAGGCATTCACATCAAAAGTCCCATAGTACATAGAGAACTTTTTAAGATGGAACATACAAACCATCTATCTGAATCTTATTCTAGTGAGTCATATATAGTTGAGTAGTCCCTAAGCAACCCCAAATCCCCTGCTAGTAGGAATAGAAAGAAGAGACATTTGAGAGATAACTCGCAGGGAGAATTTTGGAAAGAAAAACCACCTATGTTTGATGGTGAGATCAAATATGGACAAGAAGTCAAGGCTTGGTTTCTTGGGATGAGAAATATTTCCAAGTTCATGTCTATCGTGGAAATATGAAGGGTTGAGTTACCATATTCAATTTAAATAGCAGAGCTTCCATTTGGTGTAGCCACCTCCCACAAGTAAAGAGAATCAACAAGAGGAAGATTGTATGGAAGCAATTTAAGAAATACTTATGCAATTGTTACTAATAAGGTAAAATCCAAGTATTCCATGAGTTGAAATTGGACTTAATGACCATGGATGAGCATGTAAACAAATTATTGGAGTTGTTGAGACATGTCAAATATATTGGAGATAAGAAGGTGAACGTTCAATGCTTCTTCAATCTGATAGGGATGGGATTGAATTTCATGAACCCATAACATTTGATGAGGCATTCCGAAAGACCAAGTACTATGATGAGTAGAACAAAGGAAATCCATATTTCAAAAAAGGCATCGAAGGATAGTAAAAGAGAGAAGCAAGACCAAAGCAAGAGAAGATTCAAGCCTTCTCACTCTAAAAACCAACCAAGGAGCTTCCAACAGAGTCATCCAACCCAAAGGGGGAATAAGGTATTTGAATTTTTGGGAAAGACGCCAAGGGGACCTATTCAATGTTGGGGTTGTAGAGAGGAGCACTTGTATAATAATTTCCCTCGTGGGAAGGACAAGGTCATGATTATTCACAACATCCAAGAAACTACTACGGTGAATGATGTGGCATGAACCATTCTTCAATTCTATGTTGTATAGGAAGATTGTCAAGTAGATCACTAGTCAATGGTAGTTGAAGTGGAAGGTAATATTGTAAGGAAACCTATATCCATTTTAATTGATCCAAGATCATGCCACTTTTAAGTCACTCCTAAAATTGTTGAAACTCGTGCTTTTATTAAATGCAAACATAGTAAGCCATGGCTAGTTTTGCTAGCCACTAAAATCAAGAGAAAGGATAGCGAAACAGTGAAGAGTTGCCCATTATAATTGAATTGGCCCAAATAGGTTGGGCACCGCAAGTGACTAATTTACATAGACAAAATGGATTTCGACGGCCAAACCATTGAGCTCAAGCATTTTTGTTTGACTAAGATATTGCGATAGGGGGGTACTTTTCCATTAAAATCAACCAAGGTTTCCACTTGACCCAAACCATTGTTTTTTGCAATGAAAACCCAAGGGTAGTTTCCCCCATTTGTGGATGGCATCCCTAGTAAACCTATAAGCATAGACTAGTGTGCCTCACCCATGGGGATTTGAACTAGCAACCTACTAGTAGAGAACTAGCCAAATGTACAACAACATTGGCGAAAACAACATTGACTTATTGTGTCTCTAAGGGAATTAAATCTTGGTGGGTGGCCTAAGACATCACTATGTTTACCATTGAACTATGGCTACATTGATGTTTACACATATTTGAATTTTTTTTCCATAAAAGGACCTTTTTTAAGAATTTGACACATATGATGTGTAATTCAAAAAACTGGTTATTTATATAATGAATATCATCGGGTCCTTGGGGTTTATAAGTTGCTTATGTCGTTGGCAATCAATCCACCTCCCATCTAAATTTTTTTGAGAAGAATGGGGAGAGCTCCACAACAAATGGCCAGGTACCAACACCCTCTTACACACTTAATAAAACAACGAGAGTGTTAGTACCAAGCCAACCCTCGTGGAGCTCTCCCCTTCTCCCTCAAAATTTTTGAATGGAAGATAGATTGACCACCAACCGCATAAGCAACTAGTAACACCAAAGGACCCGATGAGATTTGTTGCTAAGGTTTCTATGGAGTTAGCACATGAACATCTACTAATGAATCTAACCCTTCAGACTTTATATGTACTTTTTTTTTGTCTATACATGTGTACATGTTGCAACCTTTCAATAACCATATCCATTTTCTTGGCATACAAGGTGTAAGGTCTCCCATGACAACCACCGAGCATGTGCGCTCCTTGGGCATATTCGGTGCAGAATAGATGAAGAGCACAAGGAGGAAGCGATCGATTGGGAAAACGAAGAGGTTTGGGTGTGAGCAAGGGCACCTTAGGTGCATGATGGTGACATGTGACACCAAGGGAGCACACACCTTACTTGCCTCTTGCATCAGGAAGATTGATGGAGACTTGGGTTGCGCTTGGGAAAGGGTAGGGCAACCTTGGAGCATGCCCAAGTAACAGACCCATTTGCCCTCGTCACATGGGCACACCGTAGAGGTTAGACAACCCCATCGACACACCCATGAGGAGTCATGACGATTGACATGAGATAACGCACAAGGCAAGGGGTGCACGCCTAAGGATGGGGCATGTCGTCCAAGAGACATGACGGTTGATGGGAATGTGGTCTTGAACGAGCACAATGGGTCCATAGAGGGGTTCGATGAGTTGTTTGAGTGTGGGTTTGTGAAGGGGCGCGACACACCCAAATGACATGACGTTTCACACAAGTGACCCTTGGATTCCCTATAAGAGCACAAGGCGCACAACCAAAGGAGACAAGAAGATTGGCAAGAGATTTGGAGAACAAGTTTGAGGCAAGTATGAGGCAATGAACTAAGGTAGAGTTTCCAACATGGAAGACAAGTAGCCAAGGGTGGGAAGCTCTAAGAGATTTTGGGGAAGTCTCGAAACACAGGTCTATTGGAGGCATGTGTGAGGCAGAATCGAAATATGTGTTAACTTGGTGAAGTTTGCGGAAATGAAGAGACAACAAGCCTGCAATTGTGGGCATGTATGAGGTGCACCATAGGAGGTTGCAGATATAGTTGTGATAGAGAGTCTTGTTGTGACGAATCTGTGCATGAGTGTCTTTGTGAGGTGAGGCGAGTTGTTTGACTCTGCCCAAGTTGTAAACCGAGCCAGTAGTGTTCATATTGTAATTGTTTAGCAATAACAAAGACCTAGTCGGGTGTTATGCACAGTTCATGCCACTGACACTATTTATGTGTATGTCTTCATTTGTTCCACAATTGTTCTTTTGGTTTCTCATGTTCATCAATGTATGCTTATATATGACTAAGTGTTAAACTATTAACATTTGCTTAAGTATACAAGAGTTGCACTAGAGTAGGATTGTGACTCGTTGGTAGCCTATAACAAAGTATGGGTATGCTCTAGATGGAGAGGCATAATCCAGATGAAGTATTCTTGGTGTGGCAAGCTACCAAGTAAGAACCCTCGTTGTGTCATAGACCCTCGGGAGGTGAATGATCACAAGATCTTAACAAGCGTTCTATGGGGTTGTGACGGGTGGTATTAGAGCAAATTTGGCTCTTCACCACTATTGCAATCGAAACAGTGGTGGGGGGGCGTACTTGTTGGAAAGAAAGTTTGAGCATGGGTTTGGTGAGGGCTCGACAAACTAACCCATCGCAGAGGCAACCTGAGCTCAGACTTGGTAGTTTGTGACGGAAGTGAAGGGTCGAGTTACAGATGAAGCTGTGACTTGTGAACAAACATGGGCTCACCCCTTGAGTAGGTCAAGCATAGAGTTTTGAGGGTGAACCGAGCACTTGGGCAAGGCGAACGAATGGAAGACTATCGCAAACCCGATTGCAAAAGTAACCGCAGAGTTGATCGCATAATTTTGAAGAAGTCTCGAGACAAAAACTTGGGTGCCTTGGACGAACCCTTTGCAAGTATGGTGAATATACCTGGAGGACCATCCATGGATGGGTCATATATAGATGGCGGTGACATGGAGAGGGAGCACAAGGCCGGAAAAATGAAGGACCAACAAGTTATCTTGAAGAAGATTGTTGAGGAGATGACAAATACAATGTGCCAACATGGTGAGAAGGTCGATCATATGGAGATTGAGATCAGAAAGATGAAGTACAAGGTTAATGAAGTCATTTGAGAGTGCTAGGCAATTGGAAATGTGATTACCGATACCTTGACCAACGACATTCAAGATAGACTGAAGGAAATGAAGGACACACTTGTCACAATCACACAGAGGTTGAAGGACCAAGACGACACCATCACATTGTTGAAACGAGCTTTGGCTAACAGACAGAGCTCTGTTGTCATGCCGATGAGGATCAAGATAAAGGAACCTAAGCCATACGACGAGACTGACAACGCTGAGTTACTCGACAACTTCTGTTGGGACATTGAGCAATACTTGGAGTAGTTGAACATAAGTTTGGAAGAATCCAAGGTGAATGTTGCAGCTATGTTCTTGACATGAATCACTTTGGTGGAGGAATTAGGTGGAAGACTTAGCAGTTGGGATAATCGTGGAGAAGATCGAAAACTGGGTGGATATGAAGGCAACCTTGAAGGCACAGTTTGGTCCGCGGAACCAAGCATGGATCACAAGAAATAAGTTGTTGGCTCTCAAGCATGCTGGTAAGATCCAAGCCTACATCAAAGAGTTCACAGGGCTCATGTTGGAGATCAAAGACATGTCAGAAGAAGATAAAATTTTCTACTTCATGAATGGTCTGCAGTCATGGGTGCAGAGTGAGATGCAACGACAAAATGTGCAAACTCTTGCAACAACAATCATCATGGTGGACAAACTGTTGGACTTTTGGGAGGAATCCAAGACATGTCCTAGGAACAATGAAAACACCCAAAGTAAGAAGCAACAACAAGGGAAGGGGAAGATGAAGGAAAAAGGAAAAAAGAAGACATCCAAAGGTAACGAAGACAATGACATATGCAGTAAAAGAGAAGAAGCTAGTCTCATGTTGGATTTGTGCCAAGGAGCACTATGTGAAGAATTGTCCCTTGAAACAAAAGTTGAATGCTTTGGAGAAGGCAGACAACCCATCTATTGGAGTCTTGCAGGTCTTGAACGTTGTCATGGAGGGTGAATCCACAGAGAGGCAAGAGCAAGATGAGACAAAACTTTTCTATGTGCAGGCCAAACTTAACGAGAAGTCAGTGGTAGCCATGGTGGACGTTGGGGAAAATCATAACTTCTTGAAGGAGGACATGGTACAGAGGCTTGGGTTGTAGCCTAAACCGATGTAGAAAACCTTTAAGACAATAAATGCAGGTGTAGAGAGAGTCGTTGGTGTAGCCAAGGACATCTCAATGAAGATTGGTGATTGGTCCGGGAAGACAAGTTTCACCATTGTTCCTATGGACAATTTTGAAGTTGTATTGGGACAAGAGTTCATGAGGAAGGAATAGTCAACACCTATTCCTCACATGAATAGTTTGACCATTTTCTTAGGACATGTTATCCCCATTTTGTGGGATAACTAAGGAGATGATGTCTCAAGGACCTCATATTGCAGACATGGAGTTCCGAGAGACCACATGGCCAACAATGTCCACTTGCACATATGCAAACCACTCTACTACCACGATTTGGATCCATCCTCAAGGCATCCACCACACCAGCTAGATTTTGGAAGGAACCTGGGTCTTGCTCCATGCGGTACAAGTCAGGTATTGTGGCAGGTAATCACCCTAATATTTGAGGCATTTAAGCATTTTGTATTGAAGTTGCTTTTAATTATAGAATGCCTGTTTGGACATTATGCTTTTGACCCTGTTTTACCTTGGTGAGTATCATTGATTTCCTAGTAAGTGGATAAATTTTGGGGAAGAGGTGCAACTAGGGGTCCCTTGAGGGGTCATCGTACCAGTCCCGACCATACTTATCACTTTATGCTCGTTGCATTCCCATCACATTGCCCTCTTCTAGGCCCTTTGACTTTAGTGACCCAAGAAGGGCATGTACCACATTTCATGGGAAGAAGGTGTTGAAGGCCCAGGGGGGTGGTGGTTGGCAAAAGATAAAAGCCTAAAATATAAACCTTCTAGATGCTCTCCCAAACAGGTCTTGAGAACGATGAACTGCTTCTCTTAAGAGAATTGAAGGCCTGCAAAATATCAAACACATAATAAATATCATGCTTGAATGAAAGACTAACACTAGTGCGTTATAACGCTTTGATGGTTACCCCTGTGGCACTTTGTGGACCTATTCTTTCAAGTGACACAATGTTACTTCCCCCCAAACTAATCGATTCACCGTTGGGAGTGCACACATGTTTGGATCATTAATTAATTAATTAATGGCAATAAATGGACTTGGAGAAAGGTTGCATTGAAGACGAAGGTGCAACACACCCTATACAAAGGCACCCATAAATGAGATAATACGAGCCCTTGTATGTCATGAAACTCATTGACCTATGAAGTCTAACCCCTATCCACCTCATCATTCATTACATGACCTTGAAGGGGCATCCTTGGGAGCATCCCCTACTTAAGGGTTTTGGTCTACCCAATAGGACTTTTATGACACCCCTCCCATACCTAAACTTGGTCAATTGTATAGGGTCTTTAAGCACTTGTTTAATTTGATGAGGTAGTTTTGATGCACATGTTTAGGTGCCTTGTTTGTTAGATGCGGTTTTCACTTACCATGATATTTTGACTTGAGATCCTTGGAGGGTGTACCCATTTGTTTTGTAGGATCTTGTTTGGTG
>ML839026.1:3993-43570 GCA_009831015.1 Picea engelmannii
AAGGTAGGATATAATAGATGTCTTGTTCCTACTTTAATTTGTCATTTTTTGGTTGCAGTTTAATGACCTCGTAAACACCATATTCTCCTCACCACCAACAGTTGCACTAATTAATGCAATATTTCTAGATAACACTCTAGAAGTTGAACAAACCAAGAGGGATAGATGGATACCATGGTGGGTAAAATTCAGAACATTCAGAGAGGATAGTTGGAATGAGGAGTTTTACCGTTCAATATCAGTAAGTCCCCCCCTCCCCCCACCAGCATGATATTGAGGATCTATTGTACGATTGAATAATGCCTGCCAGGAAATTGTTGAGTGAAGGTTATTTCAAATTAGTTCATGAATTGGGATTTTCAATTCTAAGGAGATGGTGACAGGCATGCGTTTCCCAAGGATTGAGTCATCAATATTCTTGCAACTCTTTTTGGAAGAAATAAAAAGCAGATGATGTGAGGGGTAGAGTGACAGTTGCAATGTAAATCCTTCTTTGTCATAAACATCTATTTTGCGATCTCTAGTTTGGTCTCTAGTGTAACTTTTCCATTTTTTGATCATTATTCTTCTTTTCAGCACTATGAAAGTGAGAGGAAATTGCCTTAATTACTTTTGTGTCTATCACTTTACCTTTTTTTTTCCAACACACAACAAAATATATTCATTGTGTCTGACAATCATTGATATAATAAGAAAACGGGCTACCGAGAACAACAATATCATTGTATGAATTATCATTATCTTTGGTATTATTTAGGGAATTTGATTTTGTAAATTAAGTCGTTTTGCTTGGAAAAATTAAGTTGTGGTTTTATTAGATATTGCAAAATATGATGATAGAGCTTATACCTCTTCACTCCACAAATAAATTTCAAATTGTGATAATGATTTTGCATTTTGATATATAACTATTAGTACTTTGAAATCTTTGTATAATGCAGAAAATGGTTTATGAATTTATTTAGGCAAAATTAGGTGTCTCGTGGCATTTAAGACGTTGATTTCCCAACAATGATTTCTAGATATGGTGCACCACAAGTTTTGGTTTTCAGGAACAATTGGTACCCTCAATTTAACTTTAGAAATTCAACCCCGTAACCTAATGTTGTTCATTTTAGCTGTCGGTTTCACACACAATTCTCTTAATAAAAGAGTAAAATGGCCTTGTTTTGGGGTATTTGGCTCTGTATGGTCAACCTTCTTTGCTACAGAAGGCAATCCTTGTTACTTTTGTAGCTTACTCTTGTTTTATTTTGCGTTGAGGCAATGTCAAGTGCTCGACGGGCTACTTGACACAATGGGCACAATAAACAAAAGACAATCCTTGCAACTTTGGTAGCTTACTCTTTACTCTTTTCTTCTATTCAGCGTTGGGGGCAATGTCTAGATGATATTATAAAGTTATTAATTTTGACATTATCATTTTTTCCTTTATAAGCAAACATACAGTGAATTTTTGCATAAACTTGTGGATCTTACCATTTATATGTTCTTTTTCTCTATATTGTAGGAATGGTTAAACGAGTTAAACAAGTTTCTTCTTTTATTGACAAAAAGACAGTTAATGTTTACCTGAAATAGCATAGCATGGCTTAAGTTAATAAATTGCAATTGTTGAAAGTTTTTTCAGTGTTACAATGTTTGTTATATCCCTACATAAACAATGCTTCTGCACTTCACTTTTTTTAAAGTTACAAAATGTGAAATGTGTGAAAGGAAAATTTCTCTTATTCATTTTTAAAGTTAGATGTGTTAAAAGACAAAATGCACTTGTTGAAAGAATATCTAATGTTACAATGTTTATTATATCCCTACATAAATAATGCTTTTGAACTTCACTTTTTTTAAAGTTATAAAATGTGAAATGTGTGAAAGGAAAAATTCTCTTATTCATTTTTAAAGTTAGATGTGTTAAAAGACAAAATGAATTATTCGTTTTTTAAATATTTAAATGATGGACTAAATTGTTACAACCCAAAATCTATAAACAACACATGCATGTAATACCAAAGCATGGCTTAAGTTAATAAATTGTAATTGGTGGAAGCTTTTGCAATGTTACATTGTTTGTTATATCACTACAAAAACAATGCTTCATGTCTCCAACACATCCCTGCACTGCAGAAGCAACATGTAGCTTACACTTCATTTTTTTTTAAGTTATATAATGTGAAATGTGTGAAATGAAAAATGCTCTTATTCGTTTTTAAAGTTAGACGTGTTAAGAAAAATGCACTTGTTCGTTCTTTAAATATCTAAATGACTTACACCCCAAAATATATCAACAACACATGCATGCACTTCAAAACACTTTTCCAATATCAAATTATTTTGAGATGCTTTTATCAACCCCTATCAAGCTTTTTTTTATATATTTTATCATCCCCTAGCAATATTTTTCTATATATGTATGTATCTTGTTTTCTTCTTTTTATATTTTTGGTTCAAAGATTGGTGGTTTTTACACCCAAAGGTTACTTGTATCTCGATTTCTTCTTTTTATATTTTGGTTCAAAGATCGGTAGTTTTTACACGCAAATGTTTGGTTCAAAGTTTGGTGGTTTTTACATCCAAAGGGTTGGTTCAAAGATTGGTGGTTTTTACATCCAAAGGTTACCCACTCTGACCTCTTTGACATAAAGAGAGAGGTCATGCTCGTTTAGGGTTCGACTAAGGTTCATTTCCTGATGGTCACAAAAGGGTGGTCATCCAATTTACAGACTGAATGCCAATGTGCTATAGTCCACATGGTCATTGAGGGAATGCATGCCTTCATCATGAAGATTATTTCACTTTTAAAATCAACTCATTTTGTCCTTGTAGGTCATATCATGTTAAGTTTTGAGCTATTATTAGGTTTCTTTTCAATTTACTAGATAATAATAACATATGTAGGATCACTGAGAGAAACACAATCACAAGATACACAACATTTAGCTCGGGAAACCCTCATGGGGGAGAAAACCCAGCAAGAACTTCCTTAATATAGATAGCCAATACAATGCCAAGACATTAAACCAAAACACTAGAGAATATCCAACACTGAACAATGCACCTCTCTCTTCCTTCTTCTCCCAACTACAACTACCAAACTTGTGCACTTGATGAGAACATGAGTGAGTGTGATAATGAGGCGTTGACTTCCTTTACTTATATTGGATGGCAAGTGCTGGAAAGGTGTCTCTTCATTGGGCAGGGTCGACTTGTCTTCTTAGTGGTTAAAACCAGTTTAATTAGGCCTAGGGGCCGACTTCTTAATTTGCATAATACAATTAGGGTTTGACCAATCTGCAAAAGGGGATTTGGTCAATTACAATGCCCACCATTATCAATCCACAACAGGGGATTTATCTAATGAATAATGACTCAATACATAAATAGAATACTCTTTGCAGTTACAATATTTCAACACTCCCCCTTAACGAGAAGGGTATTCTACAACATCATCAGGAGAGAGAGAGAGAGGGCATCGATATCAACAACATCTGGAAGACTGACTGGCATAACTTTAAATCATCAAAAAATTTTCTCATCATCATCGTTCACATCATGGAGCTGGAGTAGCATCCTCCTCCTCATCAACATGAGGCTAAAGTAACATCATCATCATATTTAGAGTGAGGCCAAAGTAACATCATCATCTTCTTTAGCATGAGCCTAAAGTAATATCATCACCTTCAACATTAAAGATGAAATAACATCATCATCATCATCTTCAGCAAGAAGTTGAAGTGGCATCATCATCATCATCTTTAGCAAGAAGTTGAAGTGGCATCATCATCATCTGCATCAACATGGATTAGTATAACACTAATACATCATCATCATCAATAACAACACAAGGTTGATACAACATCAACAACATCAGTATCACAACACGAAGGCTGAAGCGTCATCAACATCAACACTAGGCTGAAAATATTCAGCATGAAGCTAGCATCTCAACAACATCAACACGAAGATGGAAATCTTCAGCACGAGGCTGGCATCACAACAACATCAACACGAAGATGTAAATCTTCAACATGAGGCTGACATCGACATCAACACGAAGCTAGAAATATTCAGCACGAGGCTGACATCAACATTAGCACGAAGCTGGAAATATTCAATACAAGGCTGACATCAACATCAACACGAAGCTGGAAATCTTCAACACGAGGTTGGCATCAACATCAACACGAAGCTAGAAATATTCAACGTAAGGCTAGCATCAACATCTTGTGGTCCTTTGACAGATCCAAAGGATCTTCCCAGGAATCAAAATATTCCCTATGATATAAAATCCTAACAGAGCTACCACTACTGACCAAAGCTATCATATACATGCACAAGTACTCTGACAGCCCATCCTTACGGACCTTCGGGATCCGTCCAGGGATGATTAGTTCCATAGGATATAAAATCCTAACTGAGCTAGCCGCTATTGGTCAGGATGCCATAGTATCATCACCACTACTCCCCGTTTCGAGGGAGGTCTTTTCGGACTATACCAAGCTTGTCTCGAAAGTGCTCAAACTTTAGAGGAGACAGAGGCTTGGTCATCACATCTGCAACTTGTTCATCTGTGCCAACATATTGGAGCTTTATAGCTCCTCTCTGTATCATATCATGAATGAAGTGATACCGAATCTCTATGTGCTTTGAATCATCATGGAACACATCATTTTTATACAACTCTGGTTATCACATAGGATCACAGTGGCTTCCATCTCCAAATCAAATAGATCTGTCAACAACATCTGAAGCCATATGGCTTCACAACTGACGGAACATGCTGCAATATATTCCGCTTCTACCGTGCTGGGAGAAATACTAGGTTGCTTCCTACTCTACCATGAAGTCATGGTTGACCCTAGACTGAAACAACATCCTGAAGTTCTCTTTCTATCACAAACACTTCCAGCTCAATCTGAATCAGTATATCCATACAATCTGAAGTCATGATCTCTAGTATAGTAGAGACCAAAATCCAATGTACCCTTAAGGTATCTCATCACATGTTTTGCATCATCAAGGTGAACATGTCTGGGTTCTACCAAATACTAACTCAAAAGGTGTTCACAAAAAAACATATATCCGGTCAGGTATTTGTTAGATACATCACTGAACAAATAATATGTTTGTACATAGTAACACCAACCAATTCTAACGAAGTGTCTGCTAGGAGCTTCAACTTCGTTTCCATGGGCGTGTACATGGATTTACATTTCAACATGTTAAACCTCTTCATTATTTTAACTGCATACTTCCCTTGGTTAAGGAAGATCTTCTCTGGGATCTGCCAAACTTCAAGACCTAAGAGTTAAAGCATTAGGTATTTCATCAAACTCTGTAGCAAGCTTCTTCTGCAATCTGTGATGAGTTTTTCTTCATATTGTCAATAATACATCATCAACATATAGTAGTAACATTAATGGATCATCATTCGTAACCTTGAGGTAAAGTTTAGAATCAACTTTACTCTTAGCAAAGCCCAAGCTCTTCAGGAAACTGTCAATTCTGCCATATCAAGCTCTAGGATCTTGCTTCAACCTGTACATATCCTTCTTCAACCTGCAGACCCAAGTCTTTCTATCTTCAAATTCAAACCAAATTTTCACATTACATTGTACCAATCCGGTACACTTGCTCAGCTGCAACTCATTCTGCACAATCATGTGCTAGCTCTATGTGCTCTATGCAAGGCACCATCTATCTCACTACCTGAGAACATTTCCTCTACTCTCTCTACAATTGTTCCTCTGGAACTGGGACTCTGCACCTGCAGTTTCTCTGAAGCTGAGAATGGTTGCTCCATTCTCATTGTGACTGCTGAAATCTGAAAGTAACTCCTCTTATTATATCAGGACAACAACTTCATCTGAAACTAAGAGTGGCTCAATAATTGATAATGAAGGTATCTCTTCTTCTTTCATGGAGGTAACTCTATCTTTTATCATATTTATGTCTCCATGAACCAAATAATGTAATGCACAAACTTCCACTCAATTTTAAATATGGGGATTTCTCCCCCTGCATCTCATACTATATACAAATCAGGGTTGTTCTGGTTGTATTCATGAATACTAGAACTATTTCTTCAATTACTGGAGTAAGTGTCCTGTCATAGTCTTCTCCCTCTTGTTGGGAGAATCCTCTGGACACACATTAGGCTTTGTACATATGCAACATGCTTGATCTGTTTAGATCAATCTTGGAAGTCAATACTGAATTCTCTTCTAGTCTTACAAAAGAATCCACATCCTAGTCTTTCTGACTGGCTTCCTTTTCTGTCACTGAAACAAGGGAATCTTCCCAAGAGATTTCATATCTCTTAGAATTTTGTGAAGCTACAATCTAATCTTCTCATGGCATATGTCTCCCAGTCCTGGAAGTTGTCTCTTTATCCGATCCTTTCTGAGATCAGGCTTACTCTCAATTTCTTCTGATTCTACAAGGACTTCATCATCTCTTATGGGGTATACTTGGTGTTGAATACCAAGTCTAAATATGAAAATCTGAGTCATACTTCAAATAAATTATGCTTCCTGTGATGGTGGCTTCATTATCCTTTGAACAAGTCTACTGTGAGTTCTTGTTCTAATGTTCGGTCATCTTTGGAGCCTTCTGCTCCTTACAATCAATCTCCATATGAGATACTATGGATATCAAAAGATAACTTCTTTTTCATCTTCTTTGGTACATGAATGTATATGGTCATGTACATAGTATTCTTCATGTCTCATCTAATCTGTTGCCTTCTACAACCTTCACTATAGCTTCCTCAGGGCTATCACATGTGACCTGAAACAAGGTCAACAAAACAAAAAGAAAGAATAATACTCTTTTGATAATACTAAATAAAACAATAGCACGAATAATCGTCAGAGTAACTCCTTTAGAGCTATCACTTATGACCTATATGAAACAAAGATAAAAAGTAATAAATACAATATGAAATGAGGTCAACACTCTTCTAGTGTAGTGATCAAACATTCCTCCATGGTAACCTGAAACCAACACAAGAAGTTTCTCCTAGAGGAGAAGTTAGTTGTATTTGGTAAATGATTACATTAAGCATTTATCTCAATATGCTCACATGCTACCAAGTATAATACTTTTCAAAGACTGCTACCTCAACTATAGTGTTTACTTGTAAAGGGGTAGTTATCAACTTTGTCATGTGCAACCTTGAATCTTATCATCTTAATTAGTCAAACCTGGAACCTGGAGTCTTGTCCTCAATAATGAGTGTGTTTCTTTCTTCCAAGTCTCCTTCACTCAAGATGACAAGTTCTTTCTTCAACCTATCTTCTTTACTAAGACAATATGGTATCTTGACAGAAA
This sequence comes from Picea engelmannii, assembly GCA_009831015.1. Taxonomy (NCBI): domain Eukaryota; kingdom Viridiplantae; phylum Streptophyta; class Pinopsida; order Pinales; family Pinaceae; genus Picea; species Picea engelmannii. The sequence goes on from ML839026.1 coordinate 11,323, forward strand.
GTTGGGTTAGAGAATAAACTCTATGATCTCAACTTTAATCCATCTAATACCTTGACTTTAATTTTGACCAAAGGTTAGTATGATGGTCATAGCTTCAACATGCAACCTAGATCGAAATAATGTCATAACAAATAGATGCATATCAGAATAATCAAATCTTGATATCCTTCTAGATCTATGGCAAGAGATCCCTTATCCTGTAAATACCCTTTAAAGCTTAACAATTTAAACATATGTGAGTACATACCTCTAATAGCATTTGCAAGTAGTGGCACCATCTGTTAACAACGATAATAATTACCAACTATTAAAAACTTCAAGGGTGACTGCAATTAGCATTGTAGCTGATACTTCAACTAATATTGCGACTGCAATTGATACTGCAACTGATTTTGAAACTGCAACTACAACTGCAACTTAGGTTTTTATGAGGAAACCCTAATTTTTCAAACTTCAAATTTTGAAATTATGATCTAGGGGCTAGATGCACTGAGCCGAGGTGAGTAAGTCGGTGCTGTCAAATTTCTAAAAATCTAAATTTTACCCCTTGAAACTGAGCTTGCAGAAATATGGAATGGTACTTCTGGTACTGGTTCTGGTTTCCTGGTTTTCTGGTATCGGTCAAAACTAGGGTTTGACTTTCTAGAGTATTTGACCATTGAAAAGGTGTGCTCAAGGTTCCAAAGAATTCCCTAGGCTAGGGCACACTTTTCTAGATGGTTTTTAGGCAGATATTCCTCTTCAACAAAAAGCCCTATTTTTCTTGTACGACAATAGTGACATTTTTTTCTCTATCCAATGAAAGATGCTCTCTTCAGCTTAGCTCTGAAACCATGTTAAGTTTTGAGATATTATTAGGTTTATTTTCAATTTACTAGATAACAATAGCATGGGTAGGATCACTGAGAGAAACACAATCACAAGATACACAACATTTATCCTGGGAAACCCTCATGGGGGAGAAAACCCAACAAAAACTTCCTTAATATAGATAGCCAAGACAATGCCAAGACAATAAACCAAAACACTAGAGAATATCCAATGCTGAGAAATGCACCTCTCTCTTCCTTCTTCTCCCAACTGCAACTACCAAACTTGTGCACTTGATGAGCGAATGAGTGAGTGTGATAATGAGACACTGACTTCCTTTATTTATACTAGCTGGCAGGTGCTGGAAAGGTGTCTCTTCATTGGGCAGGGCCGACTTGTATTCTTAGTGGTTAAAACCACTTTAATTAGGCATGGGGGGCGACTTCTTAATTTTCATAATACAATTAGGGTTTGACCAATCCACAAAAGGGGATTTGGTCAATTACAATGCCTGACATGATCAATCCACAAAAGGGGATTGATCTAATGAATAATGACTCAATAAATAAATAGAATACTCTTTGTAGTTACAATATTTCAACATATCAATTCCACTTCCATAGTGATTTGATACTTGATTTGTGTTGTGACATACACATATCACAAGAGGACGACTAGTACCCTTTATGGTCATAGATAAATTTCAAACAAAGTTCAATTAGCTCCATGGATTGTCTCAGTTGTTCATCCACAACATAAAAATTATTTCAGAAGAAAGAAAGGATACATATCTCTCTTTCTTCTAGTACTGTGTTATTCATTGGTTTAATCGATAGAGGTGGAAATGAGAGGTTAAACCCTTTTCCTTCCCCGAGGATTTACTAGTAGAAGGGGATTCCAGGTTTTGAAAGGCGATGATTATGGATTTGGGGGTTTGCTAGTAGAAGGGTATTCCAGGTTTTGAATGGTGATGGTTATGGATTTGAACATGGGATTTCATTCATTCCTTTTGAATGGGTGTCAAAATTTTCTTTTCCCCTTTTTATAACCTCGGTTAGTTTTTGGGTTCTGAGAAAAAAAAATGTCATTGCAGATGCAAGGTTTTTATTTACCAACAAATGCCATTGTAGATGTAAGGTTTATGTCTTCCAACAAATATCATTGCAAATTGCAGGGTTTTTAAACATGTAGGGGTTCTAGAGTTTATTAGGCTCAATCCTCTGTGCAAAGTTGTGGGTTCATTGTGCTTGTGTTAAGTTTTTTCTTCCTTGAAAGTTCTAGGTTTTATTTCTAGTAGAAACTTAGCTTCTATTTTAATGATACTGGAATGTTTCTCATTTCATTTTGTTTTGGTTTTAAAGCTAAAGGACCGACATTTTCCTCAACGTAGTTAGTGTTTTATTGTTGAATGTTTGAAACAAGATATTAAGTGAATTTTACTAATTCCAGATTATGTGAAATTAAAATTTGATTGGGGTAATCATGAATAGTCTTAAAAAAATCATTGCTTTAACAACCTATAAATGGCAATCAAAATGAGGATAAAGTTTTTAGAGGTTAAGAAAATAAAACAAGTTTGAAATATAACACAAACAATGACTCCATAATGAAGTAGAAAGTACCTCAATGATATTAGAAATTGAACAATAACAGATTGGCAAACCAAGGTGCAAATTCAAAATTTGGGACAAATAAAGATATCACAAAAATGTACAAATTTGAACTCGAGATAATTTTGAGTCAAGGTTTACTCCAAATAATGCTAGTATCTAAAATAATTAAGGAAGAACTTAGAATAAGTATTTAACCATGATCAAGGATAACCTCAATTTTGGCTAATTTTGATGAGGGGTAAGTTTTATTTAAGATGATAATTACTTGGCTCCCAAATAAACAATTACATGATGGATGCTTAGGTGATCAATAAGAAATTCAATTTTTGTCAATCTCAGTACAAAAATGTCTAATCTTGATCAACTTCAATTTAGATAGAGAACTAGATTCACTTTCTTGGTGGCGAGGAATCTTTTTATTTAGGATATCATTAATTTTTTCCACTCACAAAATGCATGTTGGAGGCCATAAGTCATAGGTTCAAATTTGGTAGAGTCACTTGGGGTTAAATTTTAGTGAGGGGTTAAATTTTACTGATAAATGCAATTGGAAGATCAAACGTTGCTCCACCACATGGACCATGGTGAAAATTCATTTATACATGATGATAGATAACTCACAATAGGCACCAAACATTTTTAGACTAAAGCATAAATTTTTTGCTAACAACTTTCACCTTTTCATTAATATTTATTGTTAAGTAATTCAATTGTTAATATTTTTTTTAACAGAAACGGTTGGGATTTTATATTAAAAAAGAAATGTTAAGTTCCCCAGATTACATAAAGTAGAGTAATGGAATCTATGTTCTTCTCCTAGAAAGTTGGTTTTCTGTTGTATGATAATTATGCTCGTGAAACCAGTCCAAAAGGAGCTACTAATTTGCCATGTAAAAATGGCTACACAAGTAAACAAAATTAGCAAAAATTTGCAATTCATCAAAAACATGTCTAAAAGTTTTGGAACGCTGTTGAGTCCTCCTGGAGATTTTCTAGATATGTTGTTGGGTTGGCATCTGGGTGATGAATTCCTTCTCCTGGGTTCGGCTAGACTGGAACCATCGCTGGAGCAGGAGGTTCCAGAGGGTGCTTGTTGCTTGCTGCTGAGTGGAAAGTTGAGGGAAGCCTTGACCCTACTAAACCATTGCAATTCATTTGATGCTGACGACAGTTTAACATATTTACCATTTTTTGTGCCATTTCTCCAATTTTCCTAGTATTCCTATTGATCCCACATAGTGCAATTGCAAGCTCTTGATTATGCTTGAGTTTTTGCTTATCTAATTGACCCTGCAGATTGGCTACTTCATCCCGCATCCCTAGTTTTCCCTTTGAAAATCCATGAGATGAGAGTCTGTTCGTTCTTCTGCACGCTAGACATCCATATGTAGAGTGCATAATTGATCCTTCAATTCCTCCGAGACACGGGAAGGGCTATTGCAAGGGGATTTAGATCTCTGTCACATGATGGGAGGGCACAAAAGCGAGATGTCCTGGGCTTTGTTGTAGAAATGAAAAATGTAATCAGAGTGGGGATGCAACGTTAATCAAATTTGCAGGAGAGGGAGCGTGTGCACACACTTGATGGAACAATGAAAAAGAATTACCCACGAGCCAACGAGAACTCACACAGAGCAGAAAAGGGGAACTGACACCATGGAAGTTGGGAGGGGCGTCATAGAGTATGATAGAAGCGCCGAGGAGTTAAGAAGAAGGTCAGGAAGTGGAGGAGAAGGCACATGGAGGAAGAGGGGATACATGTGGTCGTGATGATGGGGCCACGTGATGAGGGGGGGAACTGGGGGGAGGAGAAGGAGGAGTCCAATGAGGAGGGAGGCTGGGAGGGGGGGAGGGGAAGAGGGGAAGGGGTAGTCACGAAGGACAAGAAGAAGGGAGGGGGGTAGGTCTGGGTTAGAGTTCGAATAAGATAGGTCCAGAGTTGTAAAGGGGAGTCGTCAAAGACTGTGATAATTAAGGAAGTCAGGCATGAGAGGATTTTTGGTTGATAAAGAGTTGACCTTGTTCCATAGCCTTTGTTGATTTAGCTAAGCGATCAACTTCATGGTTCTGAGAGCAGAGGATATGGAAGAAGTGGATCTTGGAAAATTGTCATTTCAAGGTTTTAATTCGAGAGTGAAGGCCACTGGAGAATTGGGTGGCAGAGGTTGAATTTCCAAGGAGATCCCTTATTACTATTTCAGAGTCAACAAGAATAGTGAGGGTTTGGATGTTTCTTTATTGTGCAATTTGGAGTCCCATCTATGCCACAAGACTTTCTTCTTTATTATTAGTGGTCTTCCCAAGTCCCTAGGAGTAGTCCGCGATATTTTTTCCATCGGAGTTGTAGATGACTCCCCCCACACATGTTGCCCCTGGATTACCTGTTGCAGCTTCGTCAAAGAAAATAATTGAAGAGAATTATTTTCTTTTTCATTGGGAAAATTCGTTATCACAGAGGCGTAATTTCCATCCTTGCCTCTTGATTTGTCGTTTTGGGGTTGAGGGATGGATTGTGGGGGGGGGGACCCAAAATGTATTTGATTCAATCTTCTTCACCTTGCTCCAGGGTGCCTGCCATATCAAATTTGATTGCTTTGGACGTGAAGACTTCAAAGACTAATCCACATATTTTGGATAGTATGCGCTGCAGGGGTGGAAGCTTCTCACGAAAAATGGCCTGGTTATGAGAAAACCAGAGTTCCCTGCAGACGAATTTGGGTACTTGTCTCTAGAGGAGAGTGAATTGTTTCTTGTTTTTTAAGCAGGCAGCATATCTTTGTTTCCAAGAGATGAAGAGATCATTCTAGGTATTGGAAGTAGGGGGGGGTGTGAGGGAGAGGAAGGTAAAGGAGATTCCATATTTGGGAAGAGACGAGGCACTCAAGGAAGAGATGGGAAATAGATTCGGAGGCTGAGAGACAAAAGGGGCAACGAGAGGGGCCTTGAATTCCACTTTTTTGCAGGTTTTCTACTATTAGAATTTTTCCATGAACCATCAACCAGTAGAATATGTTTAATTTTGGTAGAGAGGGACCAGACCAAATTTCTCTCCAAATTTTGGAGATTGAGGGACCTTGATCTTCAGATTGCAGGTGCAAATAAACAACTTTGACTGAAAATTTTGTGGAGCCCCAACTACGTGATTCAGGTAGGGAGTGATGGGAGGGAGCACATTCGGCCAAGTTATTGAAAAAGGTGGAGATCATATGTTTGAGGTGGACATGAGTGCTCGATAGTTTCCAGTTCATCCAACCCCCATCAGAGTTCCATTGACATAATTCCTTGAGAAGGAGGAGACCTTCTGAGTAGCACCAGTCTTTTAGAGGGCAGATAGACTCTTGACTATTCAATGGTTCATGATCCAAGATATTGCCAGTCCAGACTTTTATGTGTGCTCTGTTTCCCGGGGCCCATGAGAGTTTTGATTTAATAAGGGGGAAGGCATGTTTTAGGAGGCGCCAAATAAGGGAACCAGGGAGAGGGATAGGAGGGATATAAAGGCAACACAACCTTGAGGAGTTGAAATATTTGGCTATTAGAGTTGATTTCCACCAATCTGTAGTTCATGTGATAAGACACCAAGCGAGCTTTTCTCCCAAAGAAGTGTTCATTAGAATAGGATCCTTGATGGAAACTCCTCCTTTGTTGAGGGGTTGACAAACTTGTTTCCAATTGAGAAGATGAAATTTTTTGGTATTTGTTTTCTCTCCAGCCCAAAGGAAACTTCAGAGAGCTATAGAATTTTTTTTGAGAGTGCCTTTTGGGGCCAGAAGGCCAAAGCATTGAAAGATGGAGAGTGAAGAGAGTACATATTTGAGAAGCACTGATTTTCCAGCTAGATTTAGCCAGCGACCTCCCCAACTTTGAATTATTGCGATAATTTTGTCAATTACTTCCTGCCAAGCTGTGGTTCCATAAGAATTTAGAAATATTGGCATACCTAAATATTTGAAGTAGTTCCAAGTGGTGATGATAGGGAATCCAAAAATTCTGACAATTTGGTCTTTGATATGACCTGGGACATTCCAATCATAGATATTGCATTTAGTTGAGTTCAATTTTCCTCTAGAAGCCATGAGAAAAGATCCAAGAACTTTCTGAAATTGATTGGCTATGTTTATAGAGGCCACCCCCAAAAGAAGTGTGCCATCTACAAACTGAGAGTGATTTATTTCCTTGACCCCCCTCACAATAAGTAACCCTGGGAGTCTTCCCTTCCTTATTTCATCTTCTATTTTTCGGCTGAGAAAGTATGCTAGTAGGATATAAAGGAAGGGGGAAAGGGGGCATCCTTGACAGATTCCTCTACTGGCCTTGAAAAATTGTGAGGGTTAACCATTTATTAAGGGGGAGATCCAAGGGAAACTGATAGAGAATATGATCCAACCAATAAATTCTTTAGAAAACCCATAAGCTTTGAGGACTGAGTATAGGAAAGAGTGTTTGACGCGATCAAAATAATTCTCCATATATAGCTTAGCGACCATACCCGGGGATTTACTTTTTTTGCTGGAATGTAAGGCCTCTTGAACTAGCACGATATTGTCTGTAATTTGTTTGTTCTTTGAAAATCCTCCCTAATTTTCTGAGGTTAGAGTTGAAAGTAAGGTTTTTAGGTGATTTTCAATGATCTTGGTAAGGATTTTATACGAGGAATTACAAAGGAGATGGGACGGAAGCAGGATAAGTTAGAGGGGTTGGTATCTTTAGGTATGAGAGCTAGGAAGGTGGAGGTTGTAGCTCCTCCATTTTTTTTCTTTTGGAGAGTGTAATTCAATATTTTGTTTAAATATCGTTTGATGATGACCCAAAAGGATCGATAAAATTTGATTGGACATCCATCAGGTCCAGGGGGTTTGTCAGGGTCCATGTCCCAGATTGCTTTGGTTATTTCTTCTTCAGTTATCTCCCTGACTAATTAATTGTTTTCATGCTCAGAGACTGTGCTTGGAATAATGGCTAACATATCTAGTACTTCTTCATTCCTTCTTTCATTTCTTGGTTGCTGATATAAGTATTCAAAACGATGGAAGGCCTCTTCTTTGACTTTCTCAAAGATATCGAGTTTTTGGCCAGTGTTTGAAAGAATGGAAGTAAGTATGTTTTTTTTCCTCCGCATTTGTGCTTCTTTGTGGAAGAAGGATGTATTTGAATCTCCTTCTTTTAGCCAAAGACTTATGGACTTCAATCTCCAATGTTCTTCTTCTCTGCATAGGGAGTGATGTAGTTGTTGGTGGTCTTCTTTTTCTTGATTTAGAAGTGTCTCGATAAATTCCTCTTCTTCTAACTGAAGTTGAACTTTCATAAGTTGTTCAATCTTTTCTTTCCTTTCTTGTTGTGGTGGGATATAGGAATCTTTCACCCATTCTTTCCCAGAGAAAGGGGAAGACCACAAATTTTGAATGATTGGAGGGATAGAAGGATTTTTGATCCAGAGATGGTTAAAGAATAAGGGAAGAGGGATGCAATTCTATGGGTTTTTGAATTTTAGGGAGATTGGCTTCTGATCAGAAACAACAGATGAGAGGATATGGGAGGAGATTTCTTGAGGGGAGAGAAGGAAATTATTGTTGATGAGGAATCAGTCTGGACGAGATTCTATATGGCAGAGGCCAGAGCGCCTGTTGTTCTAAGTACACTTTCCTTTGGACGGATTGATGTCCTGCAGGTCCCAGTCTGAGATTAAATCAATTAGATTTTCAGAGAAGGGGTCTTTGATTTTACTACCTCCTTTATTTTCTTCTGGATTGAGGAGAGATCGATGGTTTTTTTGAGAATGAAAAGGGAGTTCCAACAAGCGGTTTTTTCCTTGTAGGAGTTGGGCATATAGACATTAATTGTTGAAATGACAATACTATTATCCTTATTTTTAAGAACAGTTACAAGTGAGCTTTGAGTTTCTAGAGTTACCTCGAGAGTCCAGATCTTGTTGTCCTAGAGAGTTTATATACCGCTAGAGGCTCCTTGAGAACTTACGGTTGCTCCAGTGGTGGTTTTGAAAACCCTTTTTGTTGTTTCAAGGATCATTGATGCCTCCATTTTGGTCTCCTGGAGGAGGATTACTGAGGGCTTGACCATAGTTTTGAGATCTCTTAGGGATTCAACTTTGAATTTGTTTCCAAATCCCCTAAAGCCTATGAGATCCATGAATTTGTTTGATGGAGGGTGGAGGAGGCCTGACTTCCATGAGTCAGTAGGTTAGATCCTTTAGTTCCTCCTTTGCGTGTTGAAGTATGCATGGAGTTTTCTATAGACTGTTTCTTACCTTGTGACTTTTCTTTTGATGTTGTTTCTTCTCTGAATTCTTTATTTGATCTCCAACCATAATTTATGGGTTTATCCAGGGGGAGTTCTTCTTCCTCCACTTGTTGGTGGAGTTGTTATTTTAATAGGGATTCTTCATTTACTTGTTGTTCCACTTCTTGAGTGTCCTCCTTTGAAGGCTCATCTTCGTTTGATTCTTCTGCTATTCTGATTAATGATGGGATGGAGAAGGAAACATGTAATATCCCCCGGTAGTACCCCAGTTTTATTATGAATTGTAATCATATTTATAGGTTGGTGAGCCAAGTGTATATAAGTTGGTGGGCTTATGTGTTTATTAAGTGTTAAAGGCCAGGAGCCTGATTTTTTATATGTAATTATGCAGATCATTAATAAAATATAAACATCGTTGCGTGAAGACCGACCACGAAGAAAGAGTCATGGGGGACTAACCTTCCACAAGGTTGGGTAAGGGAGGAGGCTAAGTGTGTGGGCGTAGGGGCTAAGCAAGGGGGCTTACCTCTAAAGGGGATAATAATTTATTATTATTTCATGAAGGCTAAGGTGGACATGTTGAGTGTTGTCCTGAGTTCCTGTAAAGGGAACGTGTGCTAAGTGGAACTCATGTGGCTCTAGGAAGACAAGTGTCAACCTAGGCGCATGCATTTAAAATTGATGAGTCGGTTGTGTTGGGGGTCGTTTCCCATTCTTCCATCCTTCTCTTGAGTTTGTGGGGATGTCGGTCTGAACCCGTTTTGCCTCTGCACTTGACCTCTATGTTTTGTTCTCTGGTCACGCATCCTGAACCCAGGGAGAACCATGGAATGATCCACAATCTGAACCCAAGAGATCTGTGATCGACCTCTGCATTGTTTCTTGGTCACGTACCCTGAAACCCGTGGGAAAATCAAGTTAGCCCGTGTGTATCCTGTGAATTCCAGGCATCTTGTATTTGTCTGAGTCATGTGGTGTCATAAAACAGGGTTGTTGTGGCCACGTAGTTCCTGGACCAAGTGTGGCTTGCTGCCTTCTATTTTCCTGAGTTGTATTGACCAGTGGTTGTTGTCCTCACCTTGTGGGAATTGAGTTGAAACTGGTTGAAGAAGCGGGTTGTGAGGCCTGTGGATGAAGAGGCAGGTTGTGATGCCTGTGAGAAACTCTCTCCAGGTGAGAGATTTTTTTGGGAAGTGGTTTTCTCCCATAGAGAGTCCAACACCAGCTACAGAGCTTTGAGAATTCCTGATATGACCTGTTGCCGAGACCCAGAGAGGGAGGTGAAGCAACCGATGGACTATGCTTGTGAAGGTGTATACTCCTGGGTGGAACAAGCATGTGGCGAATGAGATTCTGTGAGTAGTGGGCGTAAGAAGGCTTCTGGAGAGAATCCTTCTAGTTAGAGGGGTTGGTATCTTTAGGCATGAGAGCTAGGAAGGTGGAGTTTGTAGCTCCTCCATTTTTTTGCTTTTGGAGAGTGTAATTCAATATTTTGTTTAAATCTCGTTTGATGATGACCCAAAAGGATCGGTAAAATTTGATTGGACATCCATTAGGTCCAGGGGGTTTGTCAGGGTCCATGTCCTAGATTGCTTTGGCTATTTCTTCTTCAGTTATCTCCCTGACTAATTAATTGTTTTCATGCTCAGAGACTGTGCTTGGAATAATGGCTAACATATCTAGTACTTCTTCATTCGTTCTTTCATTGCTTGGTTGCTGATATAAGTATTCAAAATGATGGAAGGCCTCTTCTTTGACTTTCTCAAAGATATCGAGTTTTTGGCCAGTGTTTGAAAGAATGGAAGTAAGTATGTTTTTTTTCCTCCGCGTTTGTGCTTCTTTGTGGAAGAAGGATGTATTTGAATCTCCTTATTTTAGCCAAAGACTTCTGAACTTCAATCTCCAATGTTCTTCTTCTCTGCATAGGGAGTGATGTAGTTGTTGGTGGTCTTCTTTTTCTCGATTCAGAAGTGTCTCGATAAATTTCTCTTCTTCTAACTGAAGTTGAACTTTCATAAGTTGTTCAATCTTTTCTTTCCTTTCTTGTTGTGGTGGGATATAGGAATCTTTCACACATTCTTTTCCAGAGAAAGGGGAAGACCACGAATTTTGAATGATTGGAGGGATAGAAGGATTTTTGATCCAGAGATGGTTAAAGAATAAGGGAAGATGGATGCAATTCTATGGGTTTTTGAAGTTTAAGGAGATTGGCTTTTGATCAGAAACAACAGATGAGAGGATATGGGAGGAGATTTCTTGAGGGGAGAGAAGGAAATTATTGTTGATGAGGAATCAGTCCGAACGAGATGTTATATGGCAGAGGCCAGAGCGCCTGTTGTTCTAAGTACACTTTCCTTTGGACGGATTGATGTCCTTCAAGTCCCAGTCTGAGATTAAATCAATTAGATTTTTAGAGAAGGGGTCTCTGATTTTACTACCTCCTTTATTTTGTCTCGGATTGAGGAGAGATCGATGGTGTTTTTGAGCATGAAAAGGGAGTTCCAACAAGCGGTTTTGTCCTTGTAGGAGGTGGGCATATAGACATTGATTACTGAAATGAAAATACTAATATCCTTATTTTTAAGAATAGTTACAAGCGAGCTTTGAGTTTCTAGAGTTACCTCGAGAGTCCAGATATGGTTGTCCTAGAGAGTTTCTATACCGCTAGAGGCTCCTTGAGAACTTACGGCTGCTCCAGTGGTGGTTTTGAAAACCCTTTTTGTTGTTTCAAGGATCATTGATGCCTCCATTTTGGTCTCCTGGAGGAGGATTACTGAGGGCTTGACCATAGTTTTGAGATCTCTTAGGGCTTCAACTTTGAATTTGTTTCCAAAGCCCCTAAAGCCCTTGAGATCCATGAATTTGTTTGATGGAGGGTGGAGGAGGCCTGACTTCCATGAGTCAGTAGGTTAGATCCTTTAGTTCCTCCTTTGCGTGTTGAAGTATGCATGGAGTTTTCTATAGACTATTTCTTACCTTGTGACTTTTCTTTTGATGTTGTTTCTTCTCTGAATTATTTATTTGATCTCCAACCATAATTTATGGGTTTATCCGGGGGGATTTCTCCTTCCTCCACTTGTTGGTGGAGTTGTTATTTTAATAGGGATTCTTCATTTACTTGTTGTTTCACTTCTTGAGTGTCCTCCTTTGAGGGCTCATCTTCGTTTGATTCTTCTGCTATTCTGATTAATGATGGGACGGAGAAGGAAACATGTAATATCCCCCGGTAGTGCCCCAATTTTATTATGAATTGTAATCATATTTATAGGTTGGTGAGCCAAGTGTATATAATTTTGTGGGCTTATGTGTTTATTAGGCCGGAGAGCCTAAGTGTTAAAGGCCAGGAGCCTAATTTTGTATATGTAATTATGTAGATCATTAATAAAATATAAACATCGTTGCGTGAAGACCGACCACGAAGAAAGAGTGATGGGGGACTAACCTTCCATAAGGTTGGGTAAGGGAGGAGGCTAAGTGTGTGGGAGTAGGGGCTAAGCTAGGGGGCTTACCTCTAAAGGGGATAATAATTTATTATGATTTCCTGAAGGCTAAGGTGGACATGTTGAGTGTTGTCCTAAGTTCCTGTAAAGGGAACGTGTGCTAAGTGGAACTCATGTGGATCTAGGAAGACAAGTGTCGACCTAGGCGCATGCATTTAAAATTGATGAGTCGGCTGTGTTGGGGGTCGTTTCCCATTCTTCCATCCTTCTCTTGAGTTTGCGGGGATGTCGGTCTGAACCCGTTTTGCCTCTGCACTCGACCTCTGCGTTTTGTTCTCTGGTCACGCATCCTGAACCCAGGGAGAACCGTGGAATGATCCACAGTCTGAACCCAAGAGATCTGTGATCGACCTCTGCATTGTTTCCTGGTCACGTACCCTGAAACCCATGGGAAAATCGAGTTATCCCGTGTGTATCCTGTGAAGTCCAGGTATCTTGTATTTGTCTGAGTCATGTGGTGTCATAACTCAGGGTTGTTGTGGCCACGTAGTTCCTGGACCGAGTGTGGCTTGTTGCCTTCTATTTTATTGAGTTGTATTAACCAGTGGTTGTTGTCCTCACCTTGTGGGAATTGAGTTGAAACTGGTTGAAGAAGCGGGTTGTGAGGCCTTTGGATGAAGAGGCAGGTTGTCATGCCTGTGAGAAACTCTCTCCAGGTGAGAGATTTTGTTGGGAAGTGGTTTTCTCCCATAGAGAGTCCAACACCATCTACAGAGCTTTGAGAATTCCTGATATGACCTGTTGCCGAGACCCAGAGAGGGAGGTGAAGCAACCGATGGACTATGCTTGTGAAGGTGTATACTCCCGGGTGGAACAAGCATGTGGCGAATGAGCTTCTGTGAGTAGTGGGCGTAAGAAGGATCCTGGAGAGAATCCTTCCAGTTGCATTGTGTAGTTTCTTGTAACCTCAGCCTAGTCTAGGATTCCTTTGCCCTGGGTGGAGCTTAGTCCCATCTCGGGGGTGACCCACTACTGAGCATGATGAGAAGAATGGTCTATGGCTGGGAGGTTCATGGAAGGTCTGCACGTAGTTGGTGGATTTACTCCAGCTAAAAGATAAGTATCAGTCTGTGCTTAATTTATATGTTATGCCTGTTTGTGTTATTGATGCTTGAATGTTATCATGTGTTCCATTTCATGTGGAATTACTGTCTATTACATTTGAATCTGTATGGTAGAAGTAACTCTGTGTTATGTGTTTTATTTCGATTAAAATGCATGTTATATATTTATATGTGAATGTTCCCTAGTGGTAGCATTACCTGGTCTCTGTGGAGGGCTGAGGATGTTACAATATGGTATCAAAGCTAAGTGAAGCATCTGCGTAGTAGCATTTCCCAGGCCGATTGATGGCTGGGGAAGTTACAATATGGTATGAGAGCCATGGTTACAAAACTGATCCTAGATGGGCCATGTTAGTGGAAGTTGAAGAAAGAGTTTCAGAAAGAATTGTTGTCGAAGTAGAAAAAATTCGAGTTTAGAGCCAAGGTTTCAACGCCGAACCTAGATGGGTTAGATAAGTGGTCTTTGGACCCAAGGTTTCAAGAGGAAATTATGTCTGGAGGACCAATTTCGAGGCTCAAAACCTTCCTAAGTGCCAAGAGGTTACCCTGGTCGTGTTACGAGGCTCAGCATGAGTAGCAGTGTTGTAAAACCCCCATAGACGTTGTATTTGGATACAGAGTAATGTGGACCTTATGATCTGTTCAGGAGAAGGAGAATCCTTCACGACCATCAGATCTGGTAATGTTGCAAAGAAGTTAGCCATGAATTCCTTTGTAAATCCGCAGAGTAACAGAGTTTGTTCTGCACCATAGGATCTGTTTGAAAGGAAGGGAAATCCCTTACGACCGTCAGAACTGGGGAAGGTGCAGAAGAGTTAACCCAGAAGCCCTTCGGACTTTGCGACTTTAGTGAAGTCAGATGCTAGAAACAAGAGAAGGGCTGAAGTCCGAAACTCCGAAGTGATGTGGCATGATGTCACTTGGTTTTCCATGGACACATGGGTTTTGCGCCACGTGCCAGTGGGTTTTGATCCCGTAGAAGTTTGCAATTCCATATGGAACGTGACGTGTGACACCCATCCGATTGGGCCACGAGTCAGTTGTTAGTATTATTCCACGTGGCACTTTGTATGAGCATGGTTAGTGGGGTCGAGGTTTCGTAACGTAGTTAAGGTCAAAGGACCCACACTAGCGTTGATCAGGATACATCAAGATCGATGGCCAGAAGGCATTGCAGGGACCCAAGTTGCACGGGAGTTAATTCTCCAAGGCGGTCCCGTAATCCAAACCATGGTTTCACCGAGGGGTTACGTGTCAACATTAGAAGAATTGCGGGATGAAAGGTGGGTTACTCCAAACCACTACCGCATGCCCCCGCAATTGGAAAATGTAAGTGATGTGACGTAATGATGTCAACAAAGGTGACATGGGAATGTTCGGAGATTAACTAGTTTGAATGCGTAAACTGGTGAAGTATTGAATAAGTTTCAATTGTTTCTCTTCTTTAAGTTTTCGAGTGTAAGCAGTGCACATTGTCCGCAAGGAGTGCATTGACATAGGTAAGTTAACCTTAGAGAATCTCATGAGAGATACCGTTGAACCTTCCTCAGAAGAAGTGCAAGGAGTGCATAGGAAGAACTCTTTGTTGAGTTCAAAGAGAGATAGAGTCATTGAGAACTCTGTAGGGATCTGTTAGGCGAGCATCGAGCGAGTTCAAGTGTGCACATAGAGAAATATTTGTCGAGTTCAGGGAGAAGATTATCAGAGGAAGATACTCACAGAGCTGTTGAACACTCTATAGAAAATGCTCGACAAAGTGTGCTTTGAGCAGAAGGTTGCCAAGAGGGCACGGATTTTTCCTTTGAAAGGAAACAAAAGGGTTGAGACCCTTAGGAGACCGAGTAAATCGAAAAGCTCAGAAGAGATAACGTAAGGAGTGTGTGGGATATGGAATCATTCTAAGTCCTAAAGGTTAGAAGAGATAACGCTTACGTAAGCGAAGACGAGACCCTATAGATGGACTCGAAGGAGGAGCAAAGGTCAAAGCCTTTGAATACTTAGAAAATCTTCTAAGTCAAAAGAGATATGAACTGTTGGAGGTAGATCTTGATCGTCCATTTAGAAGCATCGTCAAGATAGTGAGATCAACGGTCACCTCACATTGTGGGGATAGAAGGTGCTCGAGCTTTATAAAGTCGAGGGTGAGCTGCAATCCAAACCACAGTTTTGGAGAAAGGACGAGTGTAGGCTCAAGGTGAATTGCGGGACGTAAAGTATTTTGGTATCAAACCACCTTTGAGCATGCCCGCAATCGCGTGTTTGAGTGATGTCACCGCCCAAGGTCACCTCTAAGGAGGAGCCAAGGAAAAGGGGAGAGTGGACTTGCTAAAGTCCCAAAGTGATTTGGGACCGTCCATCGTCTGGAAGGACGCGTGGTGGAAATCCATCAGTTTCGGGTGAAGGTTCTCCAAGAGGAATGAGTGCACAGAAGTTTGAAACTTCTGAAACATGAAGCGCCGAAGTAAATCTTGGTCGTTGATCTGAAAGTGGACGCATGGCGCCAGATCTAGAATTCCGGAGGAAAGCAGAGGGTGAAAGCGCCGAAGTCCAGAAGGAGATCTAGATCGTTGATCGAGGAGGAGGTCAAATGACCATTGATCTGGTCTTGGTCGGAAAGAGCCGAAGTCCCGAATAGAATCAAGGTCGTTGATTTAGAGAGGACGCGTGGCAAAAGATCTGTCACTCCGGGGAAATTCACTCCAGAGATTTGTGTGTGTGGAGATGTGAGAACTCTCGAAGGCCGGAGAGCCAGAGTTCACCAGAACTCCGATTTTTGAGGATAAGTGTCAATAGGTCTTCCACTCTGAAATATTTCCATACGGGAAAAGTAGATAGTTTAGAGTTGAAAATCTCGAGGGCCGGAGAACCGAAATCAACCGTAGTCATTGATTTGGAAGGGAGATATGTGTCGAAAGATCTTGTAGATCTGGGATCACATGTGGAAGGAGGATAGATAACATCCATTGATCGTGGATCATCACCAAAAGAGAGAGATCGACGATAGGGAATAATTGTGGGGCCAGAACTTGCTCTAATGTTAAAAATCTGAGAGCGGGCCGCAATTTATACCACAATTTTAACAAAGTGACAGGTGGCAGCTGGAGGTGAATTGCGGGGAGAAAAGCGGGTTGGCCTAAAACCACTCTTTCCCACGCCTGCAATCACATTTTTCCATGAGGTCATAGCCCACAATCTTATGAAGGAAAGGGTTAGTGAAAAAGGGGCTAGCACCTGAAACTTGGAGTTTTGGAAGTGCATTGGAATAGCCCGTGGGTCTGTCAGGACCTGCGCCTAAGGTGAAAAGGGGGCATGTGTATAATCATTTTGGGTTCAATCACAAGCCCGAAGAGTCAATTTGACTCAGAAGAGTTGAAGATCCTTTGACCGAGAGGTCAGTAAACCCCGTTGAGGTGGGGGCACTCCGTCGAAAGTGCTCAGAGCAGGAATAATCATGCACAGTGATCACAGTGGGAGCACAAGAAGATCTAGGAATCCAGGAAGAATTGAATACTTCTGGAATCAACAAGAAAAAAATTTTATAGGGAGAAAGAAGTTGCTGCAATTTCTGTGGCAGCAAGTATGTTATGGCTAGTTGGGCCAGCCAGAGGAAAGAATGTTTTCATGTTTGCAAGTGTTGTTGGTGATGTTTTTGCATAAGGAGGGAAGAAACAAAGAGCTGAAGAGTTGGTTATAAGTTTGATAAAATAAGCATGAAAGCTTCTACTGCCATCAAACATTCAGGTAGTTTAAGATTTATTAATGGCAGTCATGCAGGTATGAGTTTTTATTACTATTTTTTCATAATTGATGAAAGGAAATTTAGGTTATAATTTTCTCAGCCAGAGTTATTATATAAAATCACATGATTATATTATTGAATGCATACCACTAGATGTGGTAAAGGCTGGAGGCCTGTATTAATTCAAAGATTTTTAGTTTTTGAATGCACACACTGACACAATAGAATGTCATGTTAATTTGGTTATGGGGTAATAACCAAAGAATTAAAAGATAAGAACTTGTTATAAGAATGAATGCCATTGAACTAGTCATGTATGAGACCAGGACATGGTTGGATATGGAAATGTTATGAGCCACACAGGTACTAAAAGCTTCCTACCTTTAAATAAAACTTGGACTGCAACCTTTTTGCTAATACTAATGTACACCACATAATTATATTCTTGGTGTAGTGTTCAGGTCGAAAAGGAAGGCATCTAATTAATTGGGAAGACAATAGGAAGTGTGTGGAGAATGTGACAACACATTGGCCATAATTCCAACTCATGGATGGTGATATACATGACTGAGATAAAGAGCATTATGTAAATCAATACAAGGGTGCACTAAATAAATAGGCATTGAGAGTTGTACTCGTGTCTAGTAAGGGGCAGAGTTGCACTCATACATGATGGAATTGTATACTTAAATGCACTTTGCTGAATGCATTTTGTGAGCGCAAGTATATATGTTTTTGGCATGGAAATAATTATACTAATGGCTGAAATTTTGCTAACTCATGAAGTTGAGAACATTTCAGGAATTGTTAAACATTGCAATAGGAAAGTTGCAAGCCAGGTAATCACAGGAATAGAGACTACAAAAAAAATTATGTTAAGAAAATTGAAATAATAAACTTACTGTTATTAATTATGAACATGCATATGCATAGAATGATGAGTCATTCTATTTGGTTAAATTGTTTGGTAATTGTGATTGAATTGCTAGGTGAAGGCTATCCCAAGATCATTGCATAAGGTGTTGTACATGTTGAATTATGATGTACATGAAATACTGACAATTGTTGGCTATATGCAAGATGAAGGATTACAGGAAAAATGGTATGCAGTTTGGTGCATGTGGAAAACCATAAGGATGGATGCATTCATAATATGGAAACAACCAAGATGAATTATGAAATAGAATTTCATGTTTTGGGGAAAAGATGAATTCCCTTTGAACTAAGTTTGAGTTTCTAAATAAATTATTTTATGTTTTCTCATGATAACTGCATGTGGATGATGCAAATGAGATGATGTTGATTAAAGTTGAAATGATTGACTACACAGAGTAGCTCGGGGAAGATGTTGATTGGAGACAACAGATCTTACCCTGTGGATCCTCGGTGGATCTGAGTGTGTCTACGCTTTTCCTTGGGTTTCCTTGGAGAAGGTTGGAGCTCTGGAGGGAGAAGTGTGGAGATAGGTTCCTAGGTATGAGACCTGGAGACCTTGAGGGTAGTTGGAACTCTGGGATCCACGATGCTTTGAGACTTCCTGAGCCAGCCTATTGTTGAAGCCCAAGGAAAGGGAGGTGTAGCAGTCGATGGACTGTGTGACAGTGAAGGTGTACAATCTTGGGGTGGGACAGGCATGTGGGGAAGGAGAGATTGTTAGTTGGAGTGTTTTTGAGGTTTGGTACCTTGGTCTAGACCATGTTGATGTGAAAGGTCTTCTCAAATCAAAAGATAAGTACAATTCTCTATTTATTGTATGGTGTGTATGTTGTATATAGGTTATAATGTTGTTAGAATTCTCTGTATATACATATATATACATTTCATATATGCTTGCATTAACTGCATCCATGACTGTACATAATGTGTTTCATATTTCATTGCTTAAGAAATATATACCTGATGCTAATCATGTAATCGATTGGAATGTGATTTAGGTGGAGCAAGAAGGTGTCTTGCAAGTGCATCCGGTGCGCATATTGGACTGGAAGATCAAACATCTCCACAATCGAGCCATAGGGCTTGTAAAGGTCCAGTGGACCTGGTATGGTCCTGAGGACGCGACATTGGAGCATGAGGACGTTGTGCGGGTAAAATACCCGCATCTTTTTTAATATTTTGGAAATATTGTTGATGTTTTGTAAAGAGTTGCACTGAGGACAATACAAAAATAAGGCGAGGGGATTGTAATATCCCCCAGTAGTGCCCCAGTTTTATTATGAATTGTAATCATGTTTATAGGCTGGTGAGCCAAGTGTATATAAGTTGGTGGGTTTATGTGTTTATTAGGCTGGAGAGCCTAAGTGTTAAAGGTCAGGAGCCCGATTTTGTATATGTAATTAATAAAATATAAGCATCTCTGTGTGTAGACCGTCCATGAAGAAAGAATGATGGGGAACTAACCTTCCACAAGGTTGGGTAAGGGAGGAGGCTAAGTGTGACATCCCCAAAAATAAAGTATTTCTGAAATTTAAAATTTGTTGGAAAATTATTCTACTTTTAGTAAATTCGAATTTGGAAAATTTTTGCCATTTATGGCAATTTTGAATTTTGAATTTGATAACTGTAATTTAAATATTATGACTGTTGGGCAGAGATCTGATTTGACCCAACTAACTATTTGACTATGACACTTGTATGAAAACAAAATATTTTATATTGATTGGAGGAGGACAAATGGAATAACCATGTTAAAATCAGCTCACCATGACTCCAAGACTGGGGAACATGTTGGAACTACCTCTGGGATGATTGTTACAAGTGGAAAATCAGGGATTTGGCCATTGGTGGCCCCTAAAAATCAAGGATTTAGAAAGATGCGAAAATTCCCAAGGGGGGAAGAAAGACCTAGGAAAAAAGGATTTGTTTTGTTAAATAGCATATGCGAGGAGGCAGGACACTGTCGAGTATGTTGGGAAAAGAGACCAGTGTGTACTTGTTGTTATGAACACCAATTGTTGAGTGTGAGGCAAGGAAGGAATACTGATAGAAGAGGACAGCTCCGAAGAGGAGATTTCAAGTTTGCTCTCATGGATTCATGGTCAGGCTAGGGGGTGAATTGGGTAAGCGTTGGTTGCCCGGTTCTACGGTTGGGAGGAACGTGGATGTTCCCTTTGTTTTCCCATGGACTAATTCAAATATGTCTTTCTACTCTCCTCTTTTCATGAATGTACTATTGAAATGATTATATCTGGTTACTATCATAGACGATCATCTTACCATCATAGGTATTAGATAGAATTACAAAGTTGTTGTAGATTAATTGAAGTAGAAATAATTTGATTCGATTAAAATGTTGTAGCTATTCGACCCTGGCATATTAGTCACTGTAGGGATGAACTAGTATTCTACATAATATATCTACATTGATTATGTAAGTTCTATGTTGTATGAACATAATCTATATCTTAAATTATGAAATTATAAAGTGATGAGGTATAGTTCTAGTGGAAATAAAGACAGTTCTGAACATTAAACTGTGTTACAGTACTACTGTGTGTTAATCGTGTCAAGACAGATCTATTCTACTTAGTGAAATAAAAGTTAAGCATGCACATCCTGAAACTTCAATTTCTGGAACGTTCTACCGGTCATAAGATAATCATATGGTCATACATCTTTAAATACCCATTATCTATCATGAGATTTCAATCTGTGTAAACATTTAGAGAAATCTAGAACGAATGAAGAATATTATAATCACGTATTTCTGCACAGAACTATAACTACGACTATCAAATACACAGAGGGTAATTATTGAATATTACAAAAAAGTTCCAATGAGATATAACTACAAATATTTAATACACAGGGGATAATTATCGATTGTCACAGAACAGGTCTTGTTAAATCTCACTATATTAATATAGAAGAGGGTTACAATTTTTCCTCTCGTAATAACCTCAAAACAAAAGGAATGTACAGAGTCGACATAATGTCTAGGACGAGTCCTTTGACTCTCTAGAACATAAATCCTTGGATAGTGAAACTCGTTTCAATACGGGGTTTCTTCCCTTCTAATTTCTATTAAGTATTTAAATTACAAGCAAATCGGTTACCCTGGGAAGCCTAGTAACAACAAAACCTTGCAGTGAAATTTTGCACAGTAGTGAACAAAACCTAGAGACTAAGTTGAAGTCCGGTTGTCGGAACTCGAGTACCTTTTCGGGTCCGGCGATAAATGAGTCCATCGAACGCGAAACATCTGAATCCTGAAAAATAGATCGCATGAGTTAGCAATGGGATTTAGAGAGAACAAAATTTAAATAGAAACGAATTATATTCGAAAACCAGAAAGTAGCGAAATTTAATCATGAGGAAATAAATCACTCGCAGAGAAAATTAATGAAATTAAATACGAAAGATTTAATACAGAATTATTACTTAGCTTGCGATTGGTGTGGGACCTTTTCCATCGACGCCATTGAGCGAACCAATCCATAGTCGAAAGGGGGAATGGAACCAAAGAAGGTTGATGGGTACCCTCACAGGAAAACAAGGGCCCACCATTAGTGATTATAACCGAGAAAATTCTTAATTGAAAAAGGATAGCGAATAAAACAGAACTGTAAGCAAGTAGAATAATAACTACATCCAGTATGATACATGAACCACTTAGATAACTACCATAAATACATTACTACTTTGCTTTACCCTTTTCGTTGAAATAATGCGAAGAGACAGTCCTAAATACACATTTCTAGAGCCGAATGCTTGGAATAAAAATCTCTAAACCGAAACAATTTCACAGGCGAAGTGATCACAGAAGTTGATGGAGTGTGTTCTTCCTCTCATATTTAAGAGTGGTTAGTTCGAATATTTCGCTATCCCCGACTCCTTGTAGACCCAGGGGATATATTACACAGCCACATCGAAAACAATGACGAACAATTTATATACATAGGGTATGGTGACGGATATACAAATCACAGTAGAAACAAGAAATAATTTAAACATAGGATTTACTTGGCGGTAAATATGCCGAAGACACCCTGACTTAATATGGAAGCGTTTAGGCGATATAAAGATATACAGTGGGGCCTATTATTACTTTTGGGGATCCCTGTCATTTCTCTGCACAAACTTATGACAAGAGGGGAAATAAACATTTGAATCCTTAAAACCCCGAAAAGGAATCATAACCAGGAATTTAGTCTCTTAATCGAGTTATACCAAGATCAGACATACATTACGAAAACTGGAGATGTGTAGAACTTACCTCTGAACTAGAAAACCAGCTCGTAGACTGGTGACTCTCCTTTCTCCTTCATAATCCCTTACAGTCACGAGCCTTCTACAAGGGTTCGTAGAAGAAAGGATACCTATCGCAAAATAATGGAAGTTAAATAAAAAATAAAAACCCAACACAGAATAGGAAATCTACGACAACCCAACAAACCGATAAACACTCAACGCAAAACCAGAGGATATCAAAACTAGCAGAGTCTTCAATATTCAAGAGTCTCGGGTTCAAGGGAAAATTAATACAGAGTCTTTGGCTTACCATGTACAAGGAACACCAAGGAACGAATGCCTCCATATCCTCCGCCCAGGTCGCGCCCACCCAAAACTACAAACCTCTTACAGAGCTAAGCTACCGCAGGGTTTGTACTAAGGCGTTTCTTTTTGAAAATATCTAGACACGGGCGGGAGACAAAATTTAATCACCTACCAACCATTCGCAGAAGTAGATTCATGGTGATAGTAGGCAACAATACCCTACCATGTGAACAAGGTTAGGTGGCAGGTTTTTCGTTTGACACAATAATCGATTTATAAACCTCGGAAGGAACCCGGGCATATCACCATTTCTTAGGCTGGACATGGGCTTTAACTCAGGATCTAACAAGTACCCCAGTCGGCTTTACACAGAGTTTATTATTTGAACAAACTAACAAAATTTAAAGTCTCTCATTAATCTAAGACTTGTGACCTTTAATACGAAGAAGGTGTAGTTCCTTTCGGAACCCAATACCTCTCCTATAGGTGCTCGTATCTATAAGCAATGATAATGTTATGTTTGGAGAGATTTGGAATACCTTTAATGTTTAACACTTTATAAATTCAGAAGTTATGCCTCGGGACGGGTATTTAACCCTTTTACTAACATTAGAAATGTTAGTAAACTGAGGAACTAGATTTTATAGTGAGTTTAGCCCTGTATCTATTATATATGTGATTTCTAGATAACTAGAGACATTTAAAGGATAAAATCTCTTACAAAGGAAGGTAGTTGTATCGACAATAGTGGTAAACATAGCCCTTATGGGAGTTGATAGTATCGACACCTAATTACTTACGATAACCTTGAGACCTTCGAAACAAGTTGATCGAAGAAAAAGGAAATTTTAATGTCCCTAAGAAGATTTTTTTTTTTTATTTTGTAAATTTGAGGAACATTACATATGGTATCAGAGAAAAGTTTACAACACTGGACCTTGAACAGGGCCACATTAAATTCTTGGCATATATTTTGACTTATGCAAAACTAATAAACCTTCATTGTTACAAACATAAAACTTTTTTTTGTTTTGTGTTAATCATGGAAGCTCTGGATGATGTAGTAATCAGAGTGGAAGGAAATCCAGAGCAGAGACCTCCTGGAGATCCAAGATAGAACAGTGACAAAATATCACCTACGGAAGTGATGGAAACAATGAGGAATCTTATTGTTGATCTGCAGGTTTTCAAAGCCAACAACGAGAAACTGAAGAAAGCACAGTAGGAACAACAAGAGCTAAATGAAGTCCTGCTACGCAGTATAGTGACCAAGAAAATCCCAAAGGAGGATAACCATGACAAAGAGGTAAACAAAAGGGCCTCCAAGAATTCTGGGCCTGAAACAAAGAAAGGAGACAGTTCATCTGAAGGTACACCTTCAGCTGAGGAAAAAACTAAAACAGACAGAAAAATAAAACAAGTAGACCACCTTGAAGGAGAATTTAAAAATATTAAACCAACTACCTTTGATGGAGAATCCAGGACAGGAGAAGAAGTTGAGGCATGGTTGTTGGAAATCAAAAAATACTTCCAAATCTACAACTATTCCAGCAATATGAAGGTCAGAATGGCCATCTACAATCTGAAAGGGAAGGCCAACATTTGGTGGCAAGACCTGAAATTGGCCAAGGGCCTAAAGAAGAAATAGTTGGAATGGTCTGACTTTAAGAAGTATTTCAAGAAACAGTACCTTTCTGAAAGCAACTATGAAAGGAAAATGAAAGAATTTTACAAGTTACGACTTGGGCAGATGACGATGGAGGACCTTATAAACAAATTTCTGGAACTACTAAGGTTCATACCGTACATCTGTGAAGATAAGGTAAAAATCCAGCGATTCTTAAGTTGTTTACCACAGTCCTACAGGGACATAATTGAGTTTGACAACCCCAAATCCTTGAGTGAAGTATTCAGGAAAGAGAGAATGTGCTATGATCAGTATAAACAACGGGAAGAGTTTCCCAAAGTCTGGAAGGATAAGAAACAAGATCAAATGAACCAATGGAAGAAGGGATACCAACCAACTCCTTATCAGAATGCAACAAAAAGCTTTCCGAGAAAATATTTTCAGTCCAACCATTTGAATACGCAAGGCAGCGGTAAATCGGTAAATCTAGGAACGAAGAAGTTTGGGGACAACCCTCGCAAACCATTAAAGTGTTGGGAATGTGGAGAACCTCATCTAAGGAGGAAATGTCCACGTTTAATTTCAGCAAATAGAACTGTTGTTCATAATTTGCAAGAAGCCTCGACGGTGGGTGACATGAGCAGAAGCCTACATCGAATAAATGCAGCCATAGATGGTCGACAAGCTGACCACCAGTCCTCCATGGTAGAAATTGAAGGTAAAATCAATAACACTCGAATTTATGTTCTAATTGACCCTGGAGCTACGTTAAGTTATATTACTCCTGATGTAGTAGAGTCAAATAAACTTAAGAAACCAAAGCACACAAAATCATGGATGGTACAACTAGCAACAAGAACTAAAAGGAAAGTAGTTGATTTTATTTCTGATTTCGAGTTCATGTTAGATGGTCAAAACATAAGAACAAATCTGAACATCCTACCACTAGGATCTTATGATATGATTATCGGAATGGATTGGTTGGAAAAGCACAAAGCAGTACTAGATTGTTATACAAAGACACTTAACTATAAAGATGGTTATGGCACTACTAGGACAGCCCAAGGTATACCAAAACCTGTATAAGTTAGACAAGTTTCAATGATGCAATTCAAGAAATGCATGAGAAAGGGATGTCAAGTTTATGCCATCCAAATAATGAGTCTGTTAGAAAAAGGAGATAAGACAAAGTTAGAAGACTTTGTTGTCCTATGTGAATTCAGAGACATGTTTGTGGAGGAGATACCGGAATTAGCTCCTAGAAGGGAAATAGACTTCTCCATAGACCTACTACCTGGTTCAGCCCCTATCTCAAAAGCACCTTCCGAATGATTTTACCAGAATTGACAGAATTAAAAATACAATTACAGGAATTGTTGGACAAAGAGTATATCAGACCAAGTGTTTCACCATGGGGGGCACCAGTCCTCTCGGTGAAAAAGAAATACGGTACTCTAAGACTTTGTATTGATTATAGACAATTGAATAAAATGACTATTAAGAACAAGTACCCCTTACCTAGGATAAATGACTTGTTTGATCAAGTAAGTGGGGCCAAGATCTTTTCGAAATTGGATTTACGATCTGGTTATCATTAAGTTAGGATAAAGGATGAAGATATAAGAAAAACAAATTTTCGAACAAGATATGGACACTAAGAATTCATAGTCATACCTTTCAAACTCACTAATGCACCAACCACATTTATGTGCTCGATGAACAGTATTTTCAGTCAGTACTTAGACAAATTCGTACTAGTATTTGTCGATGATATTCTGGTCTATTCTAAAATGGAGGAAGAACATGAAGAACACTTAAGAATAGTTATGAAAACTTTGAGGAAACATAAACTATACGCCAAATTTGATAAGAATGATTTTTATCAAAATAAAATACAATATCTGGGACATGTAATTTCAGCAGAAGGCATTGTTGTAGACCCTGAGAAAATAAAAGTCATCATGGAATGGTCGATACCTAAGGATGTAACGGATATCCGGTCATTCATGGGAATCACCGGATATTATCACATATTTATAGAAGGGTTTTCCAAGATAGCCTACTCTATCACGTCATTACAAAAGAAAGGGACCAAGTTCAACTGGTCACAAAAGTGTCAAGACAGTTTTAACAAGCTGAAGGAATTATTGACCACTACACCCATTTTGAAGGTAGTAGACCTAGATAAAGACTTTACTATATGTGTTGATGCAATTAAAGAAGGACTAGGTGGTGTCCTAACTCAAGAAGGACACGTGATTTGTTATGAGTCCCATAAATTAAAAGAACATGAGAAAAATTATGTCACTCATGACTTAGAATTGGCAGCGGTAATACATGCCCTAAAAATGTGGCGACACTACATAATGGGCATGAAATTTCTACTATTGATGGATCATAGCAACGTGAAATACCTATTTAGCCAACCAAACCTTAATGCAAGGCAAGCAAGATGGCTAGCATTCTTGAGCGAATTCGACTTCGAGGTCAGACATATCAAGGGTAAGGAAAATAAGGTAGCAGACGCTTTAAGCAGAAGGGTCCATGGGTTATTTGAGATAAATATCAGCAGGGCAGAAAGTGATCTGGAACAAAGAATAACGATGGAAAGCATTAACGACAAAAATTACACTAAGATAATGACAGAATTACAAAACAGTACCGCAAGCTCAGATAAACCAGCTCTGAGTATCGACAAGAAGGGACTATTACGATTTAAAAACAAACTCTACATACCCGATTCAACAGAGTTAAATATAATAGTCCTTGATGAAGTGCATAAGAAACTGTATTCTGGTCATCCAAGATACCAAAAAATGATAACAACACTTAGAAAACTATCTTACTAGCCTAACATGAAGGGCGAAACAATAGAATATCTGACTAGATACCAAGATTGTCAGCAAGTAAAGGCCGAACACCAGCATCTAGCCGACCTATTACAGCCATTACCAGTACCAGAGTGGAAATGGGAGACCATATCAATGGAATTTATTACAGGTTTGCCTAAAACTAAGAAACAAAATGAATCCGTTATGGTTGTAATCGATAAAATCAGTAAGTCTACACACTTCATTCCTGTAAAGTCTACTTTTAAAGCTATAAATATTGCTGAAATATTTTTGAAATAAATTTTTAGACTGCATGGTATTCCTAAAATGGTGATTTCAGATAGAGTTGTAAAATTCACATCCGCTTTTTGGAAGGAATTGTTTGCAGGGCTAAATACTAATTTGAATTTTAGTACGAGTTATCACCCACAAATGGATGGACAAACCAAAACGTAGAGGATATGCTCTGCATGTACATAAGAACAAAACCAAACAAGTGGGAAGACTATCTACACTTGGTAGAATTTGCATATAACAATGGGTACCAAACTTCGGCTAAGTTAAGCCCTTTTGAGGTATTGTACGACAGAAAGTGTACGACTCCAATTAGTTGGGATAACCCGGTTGACAGACTCATGGTTGGACCAGAGATGCTCCAAGAAATGGAGAACATGGTAAGGAAGGTACAACAGAACTTAAAAGAAGCACAGGACAAACAGAAGAGCTATGCAGATCAAAAAAGAAGACACTTGGAATTTCAAGTGGGAGACCATGTTTATTTGAAGTTCAAAGCTCGAAAAAGTTCGTTGAAGTTAGGGAACTATGCCAAGCTGGCACCCAGGTTTTGTGGGCCCTTCGAGATACTAGCTCAAATTGGACCCATAGCATACCAACTTTCACTCCCAGCTAATCTAAGAATTCATAATGTATTTCATGTTTCCTTGTTGAAAAAGTATGTTCATGAACCTATTCATATGATTGATTGGAACTTGGTGCAGGTGGAACCCGAAGGTGAGTTCCAGGTGGAACTCCTACATATTCTAGACCGGAGAGAAATAACACTTCGGAACAGAGCCATCGCTCAGGTAAATGTGCAATGGAAGCACTTTAGTCTTGAGGAGGCCACTTGGGAGTTGGAGGGAGATTTGCGGAAATCTCATCCAATCATGTTCCAAGAAAGGAACGAACACTGAGGATAGTGTTTTATTGAAGGGGGAAAGGATGTGACATCCCCAAAAATAAAGTATTTCTGAAATTTAAAATTTGTTGGAAAATTATTCTGTTTTTAGTAAATTTGAATTTGGATTTTTTTTTTTCCATTTATGGCAATTTCGAATTTCGAATTTGATAGCTGTAATTTAATTATTATGACTGTTGGGCAGAAATCTTATTTGACCCAACTAACTATTTGACTATGACACTTGTATGAAAACATAATATTTTATATTGATTGCAGGAGGACAAATGGAACAACCATGTTAAAATCAGCTGACCATGAATCTATGAGTGGGGAACATGTTGGAACTACCTCTGGGCTAATTGTAACAAGTGGAAAATCAAGGATTTGACCATTGGCAACCCCTAAAAATCAGGGATTTAGAAAGATGTGAAAATTCCCAAGGGGGGAAGAAAGATCTAGGCAAAAAGGATTTGTTTTGTTAAATAGCATATGCGAGGAGGCAGGACGCTACCGAGTATGCTGGGAAAAGAGACCACTGTGTACTTGTCGTTATGAACACCAATTGTTGAGTGTGAGGCAAGGAAGGAATATTGATAGAAGAGGACAGTGTCGAAGAGGAGATTTCAAGCTTGCCCTCATGGATTCATGGTCAGGCTAGGGGGTGAGTTGGGTAAGCGTTGGCTGCCGATTCTACGGTTGGGAGGAACGTGGATGTTCCCTTTGTTTTCCCGTGGACTAATTTAGATATGTCTCTCTACTCTCCTCTTTTCATGAATGTACTATTGAAATGATTATATCTAGTTACTATCGTAGATGATCATCTTACCATCATATGTATTAGATAGAATTACAGAGTTGTTGTAGATTAATTGAAGTAGAAATAATTTGATTCGGTTAAAAGGATGTAGCTATTCAAACCTGGCATATTAGTCACTGTAGGCATGAAATAGTATTCTAAAGAATGTATCTACATTGATTATGTAAGTTCTATGTTGTATGAACATAATCTATATCTTAAATTATGAAATTATAAAGTGATGAGATATAGTTCTAGTGGAAATAAAGCCAGATTCAAGCATTAAACGGTGTTACAGTACTACTGTGTTAATCCTGTCAAGACAGATCTATTCTACTTAGTGAAATAAAAGTTATGCATGCACATCCTGAAACTTAAATTTATGGAACGTTCTACCGGTCATAAGATAATCATATGGTCATACATCTTTAAATACTCATTATCTATCATGAGATTTCAATATGTGTAAACATTTAGAGAAATCTGGAACGAATGAAGAATATTATAATCATGTATTTTTGCACAGAACTATAACTACGACTATCTAATACACAGAGGGTAATTATTGAATATTACAAAAAAGTTCCCATGAGATATAACTACGAATATTTAATACACAGGGGATAAGTATCGACTGTCACAGAACAGTTCCCGTGAAATCTCACTATATTATTATAGAAGAGGGTTATAGTTGTTCCCCTCGTAATAACCTCAAAACAAAAGGAATGTACAGAGTCGACGTAATGTCTAGGATGAGTCCTTTGAATCTCTAGAGCATAAATCCTTGGATAGTGAAAATCGTTTCAATATGGGGTTTCTTCCCTTCTAATTTCTATTAAGTATTTAAATTACAAGCAAATCAGTTACCCTGGGAAGCCTGGTAACAACAAAACCTTGCAGTGAAAATTTTCACAGTAGTGAACAGAACCTAGAGACTAAGTTGAAGTTCGGTTGTCGGAACTCGAATACCTTTTCGGGTCCGGTGACAAATGAGTCCATTGAATGCGAAACATCTGAATCCTGAAAAATGGATCGCATGAGTCAGCAATGGGATTTAGAGAGAACAAAATTTAAATAGAAACGAATTATATTTGAAAACCAGAAATTAACGAAATTTAATCATGAGAAAATAAATCACTCGCAGATAAAATTAATGAAATTAAATACGAAAGATTTAATACGGAATTATTACTTAGCTTGTAATTGGCGTGGGACCTTTTCCATCGACGCCACTGAGTGAACCAATCCACAGTCGAAAGGGGGAATGGAACCAAAGAAGGTTGATGGGTACCCTCACAGGAAAACAAGGGCCCACCATTAGTGATTATAACCGAGAAAATTCTTAATCGAAAAAGGACAGCGAATAAAACATAATTGTAAACAAGTAGAATAATAACTACATCCAGTATGATACATGAACCACTGAGATAACTACCATAAATTGATTACTACTTTGCTTTACCCTTTTTGTTGAAATAATGTGAAGAGACATTCCTAAATACATATTTCCAGAGCCGAATGCTTGGAATAAAAATCGCTAAATCGAAACAATTTCACAGGCGAAGTGATCACAAAAGTTGAGGGAGTGTGCTCTTCCTCTCAGATTTAAGAGTGGTTAGTTCGAAGATTTCACTATCCTCGACTCCTTGCGGACCTAGGGGATATATTACACAACCACATCGACAACAATGACGAACAGTTTATATACATAGGGTATGGTGACGGATATACGAATCACAGTAGAAACAAGAAATAATTTAAACATAGGATTTACTCGGCGATAAATATGCCGAAGACACCTTGACTTAAGATGCAAGCGTTTAGGCAATATAAAAATATACAGTGGGGCCTATTATTACTTTTGGGGATCCCTGTCATTTCTCTGCACAGACTTATGACAAGAGGGGAAATAAACCTTTGAATCCTTAAAACCCCGAAAAGGAATCATAACCAGGAATTTAGTCTCTTAATCGAGTTATACCGAGATCAGACATACATTACGAAAACTGGAGATGTGTAGAACTTACCTCTACACTAGAAAACTAGCTCATAGACTGGTGACCCTCTTGTCTCCTTTGGAATCCCTTACAGTCCTGAGCCTTCTATGAGGGTTCATAGAAGAAAGGATACCTATCACAGAATAATGGAAGTTAAATAAAAAAGAAAAACCCAACACAGAATAGGAAATCTACAACAACCCAACAAACTGATAAACACTCAACGCAAAACCAGAGGATATCAAAACCAACAGAGTGTTCAATATTCAAGAGTATTGGGTTCAAGGGAAAATTAACACAGATTCTTTGGCTTACCATGTACAGGGAACACCAAGGAATGAATGCCTCCATATCCTCCGCCCAGGTCGCACCCACCCAAAACTACCAACCTCTTACAGAGCTAAGCTACCACAGGGTTTGTACTAAGTCGTTTCTTTTTGCAAATACCTAGACACGGGTGGGAGACAAACATTAATCACCTACCAACCCTTCGCAAAAGTAGAGTAATGGTGATAGTACGCAACAATACCCTACCATGTGAACAAGGTTAGGTGGTATTTTTTTGGTTTGACACAATAATCAATTTATAAACCTCGGAAGGAACCCATGCATATCACCATTTCTTAGGCTAGACAGGGGCTTTAACTCAGGATCTGACAAGTACCTCAGTCGGCTTTACACAAAGTTTATTATTCGAACAAACTAACAAAATTTAAAGTCCCTCCTTAATCTAAGACTTGTGACCTTTAATACGAAGAAGGTGTAGATCCTTTCGGAACCCAATACCTCTCGTATAGGTGCTCGTATGTATAAGCAACGATAATGTTATGTTTGGAGAGATTTGGTATACCTTTAATGTTTAACACTTTATAAATTCATAAGTTCTACCTCGAAACGTGTCTTTAACCCTTTTACTAACATTAGAAATGTTAGTAAACTGAGGAACTAGATTTTATAGCGAGTTTAGCCCTATATCTATTATATATGTGATTTCTATATAACCAGAGACACTTAAAGGATAAAATATCTTACAAAGGAAGGTAGTTGTATCGACAACAGTGGTTAACATAGCCCTTATGGGAGTTGATAGTATTGACACCTAATTACTTACAATAACCTTGAGACCTTCGAAACAAGTTGATCAAAGAAAAATGAAATTTTAATGTCCCTAAGAAGAATTTTTTTTATTTTGTAAATTTGAGGAACATTACACTAAGTGTGTGGGCGTAGGGGCTAAGCTATGGGGCTTACCTCTAAAGGGGATAATAATTTATTATTATTTCCTGAAGGCTAAGGTGGACATGTTGAGTGTTGTCCTAAGTTCCTGTAAAGGGAAC
>ML839029.1:0-17274 GCA_009831015.1 Picea engelmannii
GACATGATTAATCCACAATGGGGATTAATCTTAATAATAAAATAACAATAATAATAAGAATGCTCTTCGCAGTTACATTATTTCAACAATCTCGGGGTAAAGGATGCAGAGCCGAATGACCAGGGAGCTCCAGAGATGGAGAGGGATAGCTCTGAGGTTCAAGAGAGGGAGAATGCTCCCATGCTTGGAGGCTGGGGCACAAAAACGGGGGAGAGGAGATGGCCTGTGACATGACGTGCAAGTCGTCGGGCTTGTGCGAGGGACGTCCATCTTGAGTGCTCGAAAGGGTGGTGGCATTGGAGCTTAAATGCTGAGGTGATGTGCTGGGGGGAGGGGTTCCATCGCACTCCAGCTGGCTGGCGGTCTGGCCAGGTGGCCTCCCCATGGCTTGTCCACTCATATTACCACGAAACACCCCATCCGGGGGCCGGTCTTTGGTGTTAGCTATTTCTCTGCAAGCTATCACAAAGGGATGAGAGGAGGTGGAGGAGGGTGAGCATGAAAAGTCTCCTTCCTTCAGATCAACACCATGATTTGCCAGCAAGTCGGCCACTTGGTTGGCCGATCTTCTGACGTGGGAAGGTAAGATTACCCAATTAGGATGAAGAATGGATTTGATTATGAGGAGTCCATTCATAAGTCTCCAACTGGGGGAGATTTTTTTCGAGTCGGCCCCATGCAGGAGATGATCGAGGAGATGGATGACAATTTGCGAATCTCCTTCAGCAATGATGGGGAAGAGCTCATGATCTTTAGTTTCTTGTAGACCTTTGAGGAGTCCCCGGATTTCCACTCCGTTGTTGGTGTTGTGCCCCAGGTTTCCCGCTACAATGTGGAGGATTTCTCCTTTGGTGTTGCGGATGACTGCTCCATAGCCTGTCGGTCCTAGATTCCCTTTGGAGGCTCCATCGAAATTCAGTTTATGGTACCCTGTTTCTGGCTTCTCCCATTTTGTGGGGCTAGGCTTGTGGTGTGCTTTGCTGTCCATGCAGGTTGGCAAGGAGTGTAAATGAAGTTGCCAGCCGTTGAGGATGATGCGCTCATTTGTTGGGTAGTTCCAGTCCTGGTCAGTTCAGGGGTGGAGAATGAGTGTTTCTCTGATGTTTGAGTGAATAGTGGTCCAAACCTCTTGCCAGTTTTTGGTGACTGATTTGAAGATACGACGATTCCTTTCCTTCCAGATTTGCCAGAGGATGAAGCATGGTAAGAGTCGCCATATTTTATTGAGGATAGGGGATTGAAAAATTGAGGTGCGCCATCCTGCTAAAATTTCCCGTATGCCTATACGATTTCTGTCCGTTGTTCTCATGAGTCTAGTGCCTTGATCCCAAATATCTGAACTGTAAGAACAACGATTTAGGAGGTGATTTTGCGTTTCTTCCTCTGAACCACATAGCTGACACCAAGAAGGGCCAATGAATCCCCTTTTCCTTAAGTTATCCCATGTGAGAACGCTGTTGTGGGCAGTTAGCCAGAGGAAAGTGCTGATTTTTGGCCATGAATTTGTTTCCCAAATTTTGCTCCAGACTTCCTTTGTTGGTAGTGAACCATGTTACGCTTTGAGTCGGTAGGCCTCCTGAATGTTGAAAGTGCCTGTGGAAGTATGTCCCCATCTGAGGGTGTCGTACCCCTGTTGATTTAGAATTTTCCCTGCGTCCAAATGACTCAACAATGGTTGGATGTTTATTTTGTTGGGGATGTTCAAGGTCTCGTGGGTGTTTTTCCAGGTGCGCCATATATCAACATTTCGTGCTAGGTTCTAATAGTCTGCTACTTTAATAAGGCCAACTTCTTTTGTGTAGGAGATGAGAGTGCTCATTAACGAGTCCGTTTGTAGGGATGGGAGTTGTTGCCAAGAGTCACTCCAGAAGAGGGCTGAAGTTCCGCTCTGCAGTTCCCAGAAAGAGTGGTCCGTAATGAGTCCCCTGTTGTTTCTAGCTGCATTCCAGATGAGCGAGCCGGGGCTTTATCCATTCCATCTGATGAGTTCTCTTTCTGGGGTTGTGGGGGTATATTTTTTCCTCCAAAGGCAGGCCCATAGGTCGTGGGGTCGCTTGAACCATCTCCACCAAATTTTCGCACTGAGGATCTTGTTGAGGAGGGTGGGGTCTCTGAGGCCTAGCCCCCTGTTTTCTTTGGTTTGCAGACTTTTTGCCAACTTACAAGGGTTATTTTGCTTCCTTCTTTAGTGCCCTGCCAAAGAAAGTTCCTTTGTATGTTTCTCAGGGTAGTGAGGATGAAGTTCGGAGCTACCAGGGCTGAGAAGGCATAGATTGGTAGAGCTTGAAGTACAGACTTAAGGAGGATGAGGCGGCCAGGCAGATTGAGGGAGTAGAAGGTCCACATCGAGAGACGTTTGCGGAATTTGGAGAGAAGGGACTCCTAGGATAGATTTCTTAGCGGATTATCTATGAGGGGGATTCCTAGATGGGTGGAAGGAAGGGTACTACGAGTGAAACCCAGTAGAAGCGTGAGATGGTTTTGGATCTCCGGAGGCGTATTGAAGAAGAAGATCTATGATTTGGAAAGGTTTACCTCCATGCCCGAGGCTTCGCAGAAGAGGGTGATGATGGATTTGATGCGGATGGCTTCTCTAGCTGTGGGCACTCCCATTAAGAGTAGATCATCTATGAACTGACTGTGTGAAATGGGGGACGAGAATCCGTGGGGGGTGAGATCGGAGAGGGATTGATCCGAAATGGCTGCTTTGATGGTGCGACTAAGTCCTTCCGCCATGATAATGAAGAGGAAGGGGGAGAGCGGGTCCCCTTGTCTTATGCCCTCTGGTAGGCGAGAAAAGTCTGGAGGGAACGCCATTGATTAAGATGGAAAACAAGGCTGAAGAGGTGAGGTAGATTATCCAGGAGATCCAATTGGGTTCAAAACCAAAGGCAAGGAGAATAGATTTTAAGTAACTCCAGCTTACTTTATCAAAGGCTTTTGAGAGATCCAGTTTTAGGAGCATACCTGGGGATTTTGTTGAGTGGAGCGAGTGGATTACTTCGTGCGCCAAGATGACACCGTCCAAAATTTGCCTGCCTTCCACATCCCTGGATTGTTCCTGCGAAATTATGAACGGTGAAATGGGTTTGAGACGAGTAGCGATGATCTTCGTGAGGAGTTTGTAGATGACGTTGTAGAGGGCAATGGGCCGAAAGTGCAAGGGGGAAGTGGTGTGGTTTTCCTTGGGAATGAGTGTGAGGAAGGTGGCGTTGAGGGCTTGGAGGACTTGTCTTGATCTTCTTGACTCCTCGATTAATTCCCATACATCTGTTCGGATGATGCTCCAGCAGTGGTGGAAGAAATCTGGAGTGAACCTGTCCGACCCTGGGGCTTTACCTATAGGGGTATCCCTTAGGGCTTGATCCACCTCCTCCTGAGTTATTGGTCTCATTAGGGCCTCATTCTGCTCTTTGGTGACCTCCCTGGGAATGTTCTTGAGGATGGTCTCGATTGCGTGGGACCGATCTATAGGGGGTTCTGAGAGAAGGTTTTTATAGTAGGAGAGCATTTCCTTTTCAATGTTAGCGTGCTGTTGAATTTCCGTTCCTTGATCTGAGACTAGGTGAGTAATGCGATTTGCTTGGCGCCTCTGGATCATGGATCTGTGGAAGAATTTGGTATTTCTTTCACCCTCTTTTAACCATTGGATTCGAGATTTTTGTCTCCAAAGGGTTTCCTCCTGCTCCCTTCTTTCAGCCAGCTGGTTATTCAGATGGGTTTCCTGGTGCTTGAGGGAGTCTGTGAGGCCATGCTGTCTGATTTGCTGTTGGAGGTTTTGAATTTGTTGGTTGAGGTTATCCTGTGCTTGAAAAATGTTGTCGAACGTGGATTTGTTCCAAGCTTTTAGATGTTGTTTGAGATTTTTAAGTCGCTGCTGGAATCTGTACATGGGAGTCCCTGTATGGATAGCTGCCTCTTTCCACCACGATTTGATATTAGCTTGGAAGTCTGGGTGTGTCAGCCAGAATTTATCAAAGCGAAAAGGCTTTTTGCCAGGAGTGCCGCTTATGTTGATACTGAGGAGGATCGGCCAGTGATCTGAGCTCGGCAAGTCAATGATCGTGGCGTTCCAGGCTAGTCCATCCAGCACTACGGCTTCCGAGATGATGAAGCGGTCGAGTCTACAGGAGACTTGTTGAGCCCCCGAGCGCCTATTGGACCATGTGAAAGGTCCGTTGTCTGTACTGACATCGATAAGATTCCGAGATCCTATGAAGCGATTGAGGTGCTCGTTGTCACTTCCCAGAGTGCGCGTGCCCCCCTTTTTTTTCCTCCAGGCCTGTTATTATGTTGAAGTCTCCCCTGAGAATCCATCTTTGGGGGTTGATGTGATTGGCTAACCAATCCAAGTGATTGAGGAAGGATTCCTTGTCGCCTGGTTTAGTGGGGCCGTATACATTTGTAATGTAACCGAGTTTGTTCGAGCCAATGAGGCAAAAGGATGCAGTGATGGTCTACTTGGAGGTGAAGAATCCATCTAGCAGAACTGTCGATGGATTCCAAAGCATCGCTAGATCGCCCTTGGCGCCCTTGGCATCGATTTCCACGTGATGGGCTTGCTTCCAGCATTTTTGAAGCGTAGAAGAGGCCTCCTCTCCCATGCATTTTGTTTCCTGCAATATGAGAATATCTGGCTGATCTTTCTTGATTCTCTCTTGGAGCATAGCTTGTTTGTTTTTGGCATTCAGGCCCCTTATATTCCATGATAGCATCTTCATGAGGATGGTGGGGGTTGGAGAGGGGGGAAGCTGTCTGAGATCAGCTGTATCTGACCCGAATTGACGAGGAAGTTCCTGACATCTTGAATTAGTTGATGCTTCAGTTTTCGGCCTCTTTTTTTCTCATCCTTTGTAGGTTTGCATGGATCCTTTGCTGTGCCCTTTTGAATTCCAAGGTTCATGTTGGCTCGGGCTGATCCTCCTACCGAGGAGTTAAGAAAGACTTTATGCACTTTGCGCAGCTGGTCTGGTGATATGGTGTATAATTGCTACTTACGATAAGCTTGCTCCAAGTGTGCCATATCAATGCCTGCTAGCTCTTGATCGTCCAGGTCTGTGTTGGATCTCCTATTTCCGGACCAAGTGTGGCAGGAAGGGAGGTGTTAGAGGGTGGTGGTTGAGAGGGATCTGGGCCTGAATGATCGAGATTTGCTGTGCTTTGGCATTTAGCAGGGTTGGTCTGTGGTGCCATTGACGAGGAAGGTATGTTTGCTGGGGTTTGTAAGACCTCAAGGGAGTTCTTGATTGGGGGTCCAGGGGGGGTGCCTTTTTGACTTGATGACTGCGCTTGCCCGTGACAGGGATGAAACTGTCCTTGGATTTGTCGAGGTCTTCCGCAGAGGGTTTGGTGGGATTATTTAAAGGGCATTTGCGGAAGAGGTGTCCGTGCTCATGGCATTTCCTGCAGCGAAAGGGGATGTGCTCATAGTCGAGTGTTTGGGTCCATTCATCATCCTGGTAATCCAGATTGATAGCTCTTGGGAGGGGTTTGGATATATTCAAGTAAACACATATACGAGTGTAGGCTGTGTACCTTCTTTGTTTTGTTGCTTCCAAAGCTTTGACATAGATGCCGATGGTGTTGCCAATTCCCGCAAGGAACTCTTCCAGCCAAAATTCCTGTGGGAGCGAGTAGAGTCTAAGCCATACCGGTGCATGCGTGAAGTCTTCCTTTTCTGGGCTGAACTGTTTCGTCCAGAAGCGGAGGAAGAGGTCGGCCGAGTTGTAGAAATAAGGTCCTCCTTCAAAGATCCAATTTCTGTCTTCCAGATTATGCAAGATGATGGTAAAAAAACCTTTTGATCCAAGTTGGAGGTCATAGTGGCCTTTGGGCTTCCACCCGTGCTGGAACCATTTGATTAGATCTTTTTCCGAGGGCCATAGCCCTAAAAACTTTACTATCAGAGCGAAATCCCTCAGGTATTGTTTTTGGTCCTCTATTCTAGGAGAGCTGATAATGTATTTTGGAGCGATCGGGGCTTATGGAATGCATTTACCTAGTTCCCAGGTGCGACTGGTTTTGGTGTGGTTTGCGGCTGGATCAATGTCCATTGGCTTTTCCTTTGGCATCTCTTCCTCCAATAGAATCTTTTGCATGCCTTCCGGGAGTTCGAAGGTCGGTCTTTTCGTGTGGTAGGAGCCGTGCTCCTTAGCGGTGATAGAGCTGTAGGAGGGGGCCTGGGGCTCCCCTCCCTCGGCCTCCATGGCTGCAGTTGCTGAGAGAGGCGATGCGCGTCTAGTTCAAGGCGCAGAACCTTAGCGGAGCGATCGTTTTGTATTTTGACAATTTAATTCAGAGTAATTCGTCTAAATGTTATTTATTATGTTAGCTAGAATTTTCACATTGTAAGAATGTGACAAAATATTGTTGGTGCTTTGAGATCTGCAAGAAGCAAGGTGCTTGTTATGGTCCTGAATAAGAGGATTCCTGTAAAGATAGAATTAGTCTTGTGTCTCCTTAATGTAGTAAACGATAGATTGAATTTCCAGACTATAAGAGAATTTTTGATGAGAAAATTGGTTGACTTAAATACAAGTGCTACCTACAGCGGGCTGACATGGTGTGGGCCCACATTAAACTCAAGAAACAATATAGCTTACCCTACAATAGACTACTCGCCTGACCTCAACATGTACCACTTGACCAACATAAACATGGGTTAAATAGGCCTCACATTTGTAAATCTTCACATGATTTCTCTCCTCATTTATCTTGCACTTTTTTCCTTTATTTCTAGAGAAATATGAAATCATCAAGTTTTTTAACCCATAAATATGAACAACTATAACTATAGCATATATAGTAGAAAGTATGTTATATGCCCATGATTTTGTGGTCCCACCAAAAGGTCGATGCACTAGCACATAGAAAATTGGATTCTAGCTTCTGCACTGCAAGATACAAAACTTTGCATCTGATTGAGGTACTTCATCTCTATACTTTTAGTTTTGAATGAAAACGATTCTACATGATCACATATATTATTCTCCTTTTTAAAAGGCAATGATTGTTTTCATAAATGCATGATCATGAGGCTTAGATTTGGTCATCATAAGCTATATTAACTTTGCCTCCATATTAATGATGAATTATAAAGAATAAAGTATCCTATTAACATCCCACTTAGATGGGTTTGGCTTGTCGTACATGTGTTAAGCCCCTTTGATGATGAAGCGATGTCGAGATATTTTGGCTAATCTTCATTTGTGGCCACGTGCCAATGAACTATGTAGGTAGTTGAGGCCCTTTATGGGCTGATTTGTGGGTTGTTACATCCATTATTATAATTTATTGTGTTTTAGGGTAAGCTCGGCTAGTCGCCTCTTCGGGGCTAGCGCCTTAACTGTAGTGGAGTGGTATAAATACACCACCTCCCTCATTTGTAACATCATCTCATTCAAGTGAGTTTATTCATTCTTTTGCCTAAGGGCACCTATACTTCTGTTGCACACTCTCTTGAAGTCCTTTGTATTCATTCGTGGCCGCGAGCAGGATCATCATCCATGAGCAGGACCGTCACTCGCGAGAAGGGTTTCAAGGGTTCGATTGCAGATTACAACAAGGCCATGAGTAGCACCGTTTGATTATGGGTTCAATTGTGCATTACAGGAGCATTGTGGTCATGGTCGAGGTTGCAAGTAGGAGCTTCGTACGTGGTCGCGAGCAAGAGCATTCCGCTTGCAACACCGCTTGGGTCTGCTGCACCAGCGAGCAGACCATGAGCAACACCGTTCGTGAGTTCACGAGCTCTAGTTTGCGTGTAGCCTGCTTGCAAGTTAAAGCACGTGCAAGTTAGTTCGACAAACCCTTTCCCTGTATGTTGGTTACTCGCAAACTCATGTGGGTCGCGAGTTGGTTGACAAGTCATTCAAAGGCAGGGGTCTTCATATTCAATGGAGGACTCCACACCATCTCTGCCGTTTAAGGAGGGAATTATAGTCGTGGCATAGGAATGCACCTCCACCAATTGTAACAACAGCGAGGGATGAATCTACAACCCCACAAATATCGCCATGGAGTGGGCTTTTCATACTGGACATCTCAGGTCAAATATTTGTTGTGGAGGATGGAATCTCTTGAGAATGAAAACAAACAGCTCCATTCGAAAGTTATTGACCTCAAACAATTGGTTTCCAAAATGAAAAAACAGGAAAATATCCATTTACAAAACCCAAGTATGAATTCCCCCGTGCTCCAAATAGAAATCTCAAATATAAAAAATCTGCAAGAGATGAGATCACAACAAGCCCTTTTTAAAGTGGAGGTGGAAATGCAACATGAAACACTTAATTCCTGGGTTGATGTGGTACAAAAAAGGGAACAATCTCTCTCGCTCACTATGGTTGACGGGGTGGTACAAGCCAAACTGAATGAGGAACGCCTCCGCTGAACTCGGGAGCTAAATATTAGAGTGTGTGGGTTCCCCCCTCTCCAGGCCCCATCAGACCCCTTACAAATAAGAACCTCTTTCCTTCACGACACTTTAGATCTAAAGGACCTCACCCTTGAGCGTGCATGGATGGGCCCCAACTCCACTTTTCCTCCATTTTTGGACATTCGAGGACAGCCTTGGAGCTCTCCAAGCTAAGAGAAGACTCTCTTGGTTCCCACCCACATAGAGAATCTTTCTTGATGCCGACCTCACCAAATCACAACAGGCGGAACTCAAGTTGTCTAGGGACCGGGTCACATCGGCGTGGAAAGAAGGTAAGCGATAGTTATTCGAGACCTTAAAGTTGTCATTCGTGATTTGGCTCCTTTGGGATATTCTTGTCCTTGGGCCAAATGACAGTCTCGTTCAGTTGGGGGACAGGTTAGGGGGAGTGGACCCACCATCTCCATTCGCTGTTGGAACTATAATAATGCATTTTGGTCTTCACTGGGTACGCTTCGTGATGCAGTTGGGTCCATCGACCTTTTTTTCCTCACAAAGACGCATGTGAACCCCATGCGGATGCCACCCCTAATCCA
Organism: Picea engelmannii; assembly: GCA_009831015.1. Lineage (NCBI taxonomy): Eukaryota > Viridiplantae > Streptophyta > Pinopsida > Pinales > Pinaceae > Picea > Picea engelmannii. Next base: position 8,974 of record ML839029.1, read on the forward strand.
TGGGTACCATTGGGCATGGTCTTGCCGACAAAAGACCAGATCCAACAACGTCAGAGTGTCTGGGGGGGTTGCCTGTCTTATATGAGATTCCCTCTAGAACAGGGTTATTATGTTGTCTTCAGATGAGCATGCTAGATTTCTGTGGGTCTGGTTCCAGTGGAACAACCCCCTCCTCTGGGATATCTACATTGCGGTTTGCTACTTCCCCCCATAGTTTTAAAAACCAGAACCGACACTGGAACCGGTCGAGGGTCCAACTTGAACCGGAACCGATAATGAACTGGTTGAACCGGTTTCAATGAATCGGTCGAACTGGTTTCAATGAACCGGTTTTTAAAAAAATACATAAAATATTTAAATTTTAACGAAAAAAATATATTTTTAAGATTTTAAATCATGTTTCCAAAGCATTAGAGAGAATTAGAGACAACATATCCAAAGTATGCTCATGAATATATCAAAACGACACCAAGTGTAATACATTTCTAGAGACCAGAACATAAATACATAATCAAGGAGGCTCTAAATGGCCTCTACAACATCAAATAACATACTAAGTTAGAGTCACTAATACTATAGGTGGGAATGCCAATGACAAATACAAAATAGCCATAGGGTAGATACTAGAACCGTAGATGGAAGAATCTCATAGCTCATGAGTCATGACTGTTAGTAGTCCTCCATGTCATAATCATCAAGATTGGCATCACTACCACTTCTCTCTCCTCCATCCTCCTCCTCCTCCCCTATATCCAATGAAATCCGTGCATTTGTTGATGTGGACTTTGGAGGATGACCCCTCAAGAGGATCACCATCATCAAAAGTGACAGGCTCTAGCACTAGTTCATTGAGATCCAAGTTGGCTAATGCCAACTCAACACTGTTGTTCAAACCCATATCATCATAAAACACATCCCACATCTTTGTCTTTCTCTTCAACCACTCTTTTCTCTGCTTGTATATAAGACGGAGGTTGGTGTGCACATACACGACTAAGTCACCTTACACGATGACAAAGAGAAGAGTTCAGTAGAAGAGTTTATACTTGAGTGAAGGGTACATTTTTACTGGGGTCGTGGCAAAAGAGTTCAACAATCAATGTCACCAACATCGAGGCACATAAAGGGCTTGGTTCTCTTGATTAAATGTCAGTTCCATACCCTCATACATTATAGAATCCAGTGGAAACATTGTAATCTTGCCAATCTTGAAATCATGAAAACTGTTAAGTCTGTTAAATTCTGAATGGGACCTAAAATTCTACTTTCTCCATATGAAGTCCAATGAAGTTGGAACCACTCTCAAACATCTTGAAACAAATAATGGTAATGTCAAAAATTCAAGTAAAAGGATGAAAATGAAAGATAAATGAAAATGTCACTTTTACTTTAAGAATTAACATTACCATTAATTACTAGGGTGGGTGAAATGGAGGGGGTGGGGACCTCTTTAAATAGCATTAGTAAGGCAAAATAACCCTCAACTGCACACCAAAACACCTTACAACTCCAACTTGCATGAGAAAACATGAGCCAAGTACTTTTATGACCAAACCGGCTGGTTTGGTCAGAAACCGGCCGATCGGTTTGATTTATTGGTCGGTTTGAACCGGTCGACCATCAAACCGGTCGGTTCCGGTTCACCGGTTTTTAAAACACTGCTTCCCCCTAGCCTTGTCACACTTTGCACTTGATAGGGAGTCCGAGGAGGACCCTTTCATTGATCTCTACGTTGACATCTCCCACTATTCCACTCTTGGGGAGGCCATTCTTCTAGGTGACTTTAATTCCCGCACCAAAGACCTACATGTATCTCTTCATGACAAGGTCGAGGATGCACTTTGTCTCAAGGAGTTAGAGCCAAAGTCTGTGGGCCTTCATAGGTGTTCGCAAGACATGTACGAGCCCCTCACAGGTTACGGGAGACACCTTTTGCAGCTAGGTGAATCCCACAACTTATTGATCAGGAATGGACTCCCCTGTTTTCCGGGTTCAGGTGGCTTTTCTTTCTTCCCCCATAGTGGGGGGGCCAGTGTGGTTGACTATGTCTTGGCCAACCTGGATCTCCTCCCGCATATCCAACACTTCTCTATATCTCGCCTCCCTCAAGGAGGCCATGCCCTCCTCACCTTCTCCCTCTCTTCATCACCCCCTCCCCCCACCCTCCAGCCCACCTCACTAGCGCTCGAACCATCTTCCTCTTTGATAGAGGTTATGCCAATTCCTACACCACTCACATTAAGGAGTTCACATTAAGGAGTTGCTCCTTCTATCTTTTGGGATTAGTAAGATTTTCTGCAATTTGTATATTATCTTGTTAGTTTCATGGTTATTTTGTCTAAACCCTTGGAGAAGTATAAGGGCATACACCCTCTGTCAAGATACTTTATCTCTTGTTATTGAAATCTCATCGTAAACGATTGCTACTGGAAGTAAAAGAGCTTTACACCCTGTAGAGTTTTATCATTTTTAGGGTTTGCTTGCTCTAGGAAGTTAAAGGGCCAACACCCCTAGAGAAGTAGTAAAACCTAACCTTACGCAAGAGACTCCATCAACCAATTGAAAAAGGCACTAATCTATTGCATCAGAGATTGTATATTCATGCATTGGTAAGCGTGGATATTGATGTTTTGAATTGTTCAAGTGGCTAGTTATTTTCTGCATGCTAAAAGCTTTCTAATGCCTAAGGGTGTCTTGTTTTGGCCAAGATTACTTACTGCTGTAATATCTTTTTAGCTATAGCCATTAGGGCTGCAGCAATCTACTCTCTTTCATCTACTTACACTCTTTTCTACTGCTGAAAATTGCAAGTAAATAGTGCTAATTAATCTACTTGTTAAGGGCTTTCGTTTGAGTGCTTTTCTTGTGATTTTCTGTGGCTAGAACTTGTTGCTGTAGCAAAAGTTTGCTACAGCCAAAAGACTGCCCTAATACATTGTTGATAACATCTTTTTGCAGCCCTATTTTGCCATCAAAAGTTGAGTTTAAGTATTGGAATATTATCTACATGTTTTGGGCTTAATTATCCAATAATCATTTGAAGACTTTGATGGTGAATTGTGCAGCTGTTATAACTCACTCATTGCTGATATAAATCCGATATATGCTGCAGTTCTGGAACAGCAAGCTTATCTTGCTGATTCCCCTTAGGTTTTGAGGATTATATTGCAATATATCGTCTTGTTTTGGTGGGCTAACGTTGTTTTGCAGGGACATAACGCTTCGCAACCATTCTCCATCTACGAGACTCACTCTCAAGCCTTATTCCTTCTCCAATCTTGACCTGTAGAGATGTTCATTGATCATCATCTAACTTTCCATCTCAATCCCCCTAGGGTCATCGGGATTCCCCCTTTGTGGTGATTCCATCATCACTAAAGCAAGGGGAGTGTCTATCTAAGGTGACAGTGGGTAGGTACTCCCATAGTTGTCACACTTTCGTGGATTGGGTTGGGCTTTGCCCAAGCTACAGATTGTGCGATAACGCGCCACAATATTACACCAATGGCTCTTTGAGGAGTTGGAGAGGCGTCATCTTAGAGCTAGAGGGCAAGCAGGTTTCCACCCAGACGATTTATCACATCTTCACACTCCGAGCCATCATCACTCTTCGAAAGTTTACAGTTGCTTTGTAGACTTCCAAAAAGCGTTTGACACAATTCCAAGGGAGGCTTTATTCCAGAGGCTTTATTGGCATATTTGAGACCCTCTTGGTAGCCATCATGAGGCTGTACAAATCAGTTTTGGGATGCCTCAAGATGGCACACGACCTTTCCAACTTCATTCAGAGTACCATTGAGGTTAAACAGGGGTGCCCCCTCTCAATGACCCTCTTCGAGATTTATATTGATGAGTTGGAGTCCTTCCTCTGTGAGCATATCCAGGAGCGGGATTGCTGTCTTCTACATCAGGTGTTGGTTTCCTTGCTCTTATTCGCTAATAACTTGGTCTTGTTGGCTTCTACTCCTGAGGGCCTCCAGAGACAGATCGACGCACTGGCTAGCTTTTGTGACCTTCGACAATTGACAATCAACTTGAGTAAAGCCAAGGTTTTGATCATCAATGCATCGAAGAGCTCTCTTACAAACTTACATTTCTACTATCGGGGGGGTAGAGATTGAGATCACCACTACCTACACTTATCCGGGAGTACAGTTGCCTACACTTACCTGGGAGTACAGTTCATGGGGCCTCGTTTCGGTATGCGATATGCCCTTCAGTCTCGACTCAGTAAATGGTACAGTTCCCTGGCCCTCATCGAGAGACAGTGCTTTCTGGGTTAGTTTTAGGACATCTCGTCCAAACTCTACCTTATGGAGGTGATTATCAGACCCACAATTCTGTATGGCTCCGAGATCTACAGATCAAGCTTGTTACGGACAGACTAGGTCAGGTTGGAGAGAGTCCAGACCCTACTTCCCAAGCGGACGGTTCCATAGCCCATTATTCAGGCAGAGTTTGGTGTCTACCCATTCCGTCTCGAGGTCATTTTTTCTCTTGGTCTCTTTCCTTCACAAAATCAGATCTTTCAGAGACTACCATCGGGAGAGAGCGGTACCCCTACCTCTCTCTCTCCTACTGAAAGGCTCTTGCTTTGGATTCCCCCTCAGGTTGTGTGCGTGGTTGATTCTTAGAGGCATCTTAGCTTCTCCAGTGGATGACTATCTCCCCAAAGTTCCTTCCCCCATTCAGTTTCTTCCACTAGATAGGTACTAAATCACGCCATCAAAGAGGACATCTATAGACTATACATCTAGGTCACTTGGACCTCACCTCCGACGAGCCTGAACTCATAGATGTCCTTCTATCTAGAGAACTTTTTGGAGCTACGGGATGGCATCATCGTCCACTCCCCATATACATGCAGACATTGGATGCACTCACTCAGGATTCCTTTGGACAACTTTGGGTCGACTCTCATCAACTCCAGTTTGAGATGAACCACCATATAACATGGTTTGATAGGATCTGCTAGTTGTACCACTTATAGGAGCCATAGACAAAGATGCACCTCATCTTTAGATGCCCCATATACTATGAGATCAGAGGACACTACCATTGCCTCTATAGGGACTCGGGGGGCTCCGTCTCTATTTTTTTTCGATACTAGGACTATAGATGCCTAGCCCTCTTCATTAGGGAGATCTTCAACCATAGATCTCAGTTCTTGCACGCCATACCTTGCCTTGGGATGACCAGGACGATCACCTCATACTTTCATGTTAATCCATCAGATCGGTGCAACAAGTTGTAGGTAGAGTCCTAGAGTGCACCAGACAGTAGATTGGTGAGACCTCATGTCTCTCCTCAGTCTCCCCCTCTGGGAGATAGATCGTTGTCATCGAGACCGGTTAGAAGGTATTGAACTCTACACCAGTTCATACACCCTCAGAGAGTTAGAGAGATTAGCTCTAGACGGATCTAGTGTAGATCACCTCGTGTACGTCAAACTACCTCCCAAATTTCAGAGGAGTTGCCATAGATCTATCCAGAGTTTATTTCCTTCGGCCTCGGATGCTAGGAGTATCCTTGACATCGCCTCCCTTGATTGTACTTGTGGATTTCAACAACGAGCCAGTGCCCAGTTCGCCCCCCTCGCCCTCGGCCATCAGATTCTTGAGACCTTGACAGTCTCATTGTTAGACCTCTCTCAGACATACTCAGTTTTATTTTGGATCATCATACTTTTGTCACAGTCATTTACACTCCGAGGCCGTAATACTGTAGGTTTCTTTCTTTATGTTATTTTTGACATTTTCTAGGAGCTGTGCTTGCACTCCTACATTGTACTCATACTTGTTGTGGTCTACAATGCCATTGACCTACTTTTATGGTCATTTGTTGGACATTAATAAAATTATATTATCTTATCTTATTATCATTGAGGCATTGTTACATTTCAGGTTGTTTATTTTATTGGATTATGGTTTGTTGGAGAATTCACTGTAGATCCTCTATCGCATGATTTCGAACATGGTATCAGAGCTAGTGTGGATTTTTCTTCCTCTATCCAACACTAAGTTTTTTATAATAGAAATTAGGGTTTCATCTCTATTTCATGGCTGTTGCAGATCTGACATTAGGGTTTTCAACACCCTATTTTTTGGACAACAACCAGTTTTTAGGGTTTTTTACCCTTATCTTCACCAACACTCCCCTATGTGGAAGTTTTTTCTTTGCTTTTTAGTGAATTTAAGGAAGTTGCTGCGGTTTTGATCCCTATTCGAGGGCAATACACTCTTTTTTCTCCTTATTTCAGCCACAAGTTGCTGCAGATCTGCATTGGTATTGTGACATTCATGGATGGAAAATGGATTTTTCCCTGCCTCAATGGGGCTAATTGTCATGCATGGGCTGTTCAGATGACAACTTTACTTTGCAGTCAAGGTTTATGGATGTATTTGGAAAAGCCACTTCCAGCGACAACTAAGAACAACTATGATCTCGTATGTGTAAAGAATGATGAAGCTCTTGGATTGATCACTTTGTACATGGAAGCCGATCTTGTTCATCACACAGGCAACAAAAGTGCAAAGCAGGTTTTGGGATTCCTTCCACACCCTATTTGGCATTCCACTCAAATCATTAAACTTGAAATAGAGCTCTCCAACCTCAAAATTGCAGATTTTGCTATTGTTGAGGAGTACATTTCTAGGTTCAAAAATCTAAAAGTAAACATCCTTACAAGCTGTGGTAAAGGTAGAAACGAACCCCTAATATATCAATATTGTTCTTAATAATCTCTCTCTTGCATTCAAAATTTTTTCTATCATTTTTTATAGCATTCCTCTTTTTTATTCCAAACATGGCTTCCCCTACTTTGGAAGATGTATTTTGTAATCTTATCTAGCATCAAGTCACCTTGAGAAACTTGGGTGAATTATCTCCTTGGGAACATTCCCACACCAAGGTTACTCTCTCCTCATGTATGCATGAGTCTTGAGGGGACACTTCCCGGTTTTCCAAAAAGAAGAGGCCAGTATGCTGATATTGCCATAAGAAGTGACGTGTTAAAAATTTGTCGCTTCTTTTTTCAATAGATTGAAGATATTGCTCAACAAACAACTAGAAATGACGATCTCTTTAGACAAGGTTGGTGATTTTGCACACTTGGATGTGCACACACTACTCTATGGTCCTTCCTCTACTCAAGAATGGATTGCAGATTCTAGTGCTACCATACATATGACAAAGCCCTAACACCTTCTCTTCGATTATAGTGATCAGAATAAAGGTGAGCAGGTAATTATTAACGATGACTCAACTCCCAGTCTTTGGTTACGGTACTATTCAAATTGATAATGCTTAGTACAAAGATGTGGTCCATGTTCCTATAGTGGGACCAAATCTTTTCTCTATTTATTCCATTTCTTTCACCAATAAAAAGGTGGATTTTTGGCTTAATATATGTGTTGTTAAAGACACCAATGACAACTTCAAAGTTGTTTCCTCTGGATATTGTGATGAATTTGAACCTATGTACAAGCCGGGGAAGTCTTCTCCACCTCTAGCTTTGAATAAATTCATTACAATGGTGGCCAATGAAGACGTTGGCAATAAGTTATGGCACTTTCATCTCAGTCACATCAACTATGGATCCTTGAGGTACATGATTCATCTTCCACAAATCAACCCTCCTAGTGGTGTTTGTGAGGGATGTGTGATGGGTAAGCATCACCGAGAGTCCTTTCCAAAAGACAACTCAGGACGAGCTTCCAAACCCCTTGAGTTAATACATAGTGATGTTTTTGGGCCCATGGCCATTGATTCTCTCGGGGGAGCCAAGTGCTTCGTCACCTTTATTGATCATTTTTCTTGGTTTCTATGGGTCTACACCATTGAATCCAAGTATCAGATATTTGTTAACTTCAAGGGCTTCAAAAATCTTGTTGAAGCTCAATGTAATCAGGAGATCAAGTGCCTCTAGTTTGACGGGGGAGGATAATACATTGGTAATACCTTCCGTACGTTTCTTCGCTCTCATGGCATCTCTTTGTAACAGATTATTCCTTATACTTCTCAACATAATGGTGTGGTTGAGCGGAAGAATAGGGCTATCGTGGAAATGGACCATTGTATGCTTCACTCCTAGAACATGAAGCTTTCCTTCTGGGGAGAAGCAATTGACAGTGTAGCATTTATCATCAATCGCATACCTTAATTGTGTTGCCTTCGGTATGACCCCTTATGAGCACTTGCATGGCTATTTCACTTTTCAAGATTTTTGGATCAAGTGCATGGGTCCACCTGCCTCATGGAAGGTGTGTTATGTTAGGTCCATTTGCCTTAAGGAAGGTGTTG
>ML839029.1:43665-56782 GCA_009831015.1 Picea engelmannii
AAAATATTCTATTCTAGTCAAAGGTTACATATGGAGGTTAATACCTCCCGCAACTACCATAATATCAACAGAGAGAACCAGACGATCCTTATATCAGAGAATATTACCCTGCCAAGTGTAGCCAGTGGGAGGATTAGGGTCCTCCTAAAGAAATATATAATCCGCTCCCTGCCAAGTGTAGCCAGTGTAGTCTGGTGTGTTAGCCACTCTTGGGTGCAAATATGGAAAAACAAATGCCAAATAATAAATCCATCAATGGAGTCAAGCAATTGACATTCTAATGAAGATCCACAAGCATCATCCCCAAAGTATCCTTCTAGATCCATGAAGTAAAGAGACAACCCTTTCGAATATGTAATAAAAAATGTCTCATGCCTCAATATATATGCCATCAAACCATAAAGAAGGGAGCGCTCCATCATAGTAGTAGGGTTTGACCTTGTATAATGATCCAAAGGTCCAAATAATCTCTCTCCAATGGTGCGTCCACTAGATATCATCAAAACGTGTGCTAGAGTACCTCAATCTATGGATTGACACACCTTAGGATGAAGTGAGAACTCATAACTGCTAGCTATATGCCATAAATAATTGCACAAACTAGGACATCTCCTTAACAAGGTCCACAAGCTCATCCTCCAAAATATAACGACCCTCAAAATGTGTGCCAAACATTAGATCCATGAACAAGGGAGATGTACTAGCATAGATCCATGCACAAGATGCTCAAAATAGGCTTAAGATCCATAATGTGGGGAGATGGACCTATCAACAGTCATAAAAAGAGATGATCGTCCTCAATATATGTGCCGTGATGCAACAAACCGTGGAACGCTCCACATATGAGGGATGTCATGCATCTAACAAGCACCTCCCAAGGCCTAAAGGGAGCATATAGGCTAGGCTGCCCATCCATCAATGTATAAAAATTGCACCAAGTAGTTGTTTGAAGGCTAGACTACATGGGAATAAGTGCCTACAACAGGAACACTCAACTAGAGATGGTAGTTGATCGAATCAATATCTAATCCACATAAAAAATGTGTCCACAAAAGCAAGGGCATTGATCCCAAGAAGGCTCCAAGTACTTCAAGTGTGAAGTAATATGCAATGTAATACCCCCATGCCTCCAAATATGTGAGAAATGACAAGGAAAGGGGGCACTCTATCTCCTCAAGAGGTCAATCTCTAGGATAATGTCATTTCACCATCAAAATACCCATATCCTTAAAGGTGCTCCAAGAATGTGTCATGAACAATGTACCAATATAGCCAACAATGGACTAGAGCGACATAGAGATGGATGCATGCCTGAAGTGCTTAACTAGGCTAGCCACGAACCATGAAGATAATAAACATTATCCATCAAGATATACCAATGATGCCCATTGTGTTAATCAACTGTCCCATCAACCTGTAAATCTTTGATGTGTATGTGATGAAAATCACAAAAATAGTGTCTCGTACAAGATGAGGGGTAACAACTGCAATGATGTTTCCTTAGTGACCCCTAAAGCACATACCTCCTTCCCCCCCAACTCTAGTAGGTCCTGGGTTACCTTTAGAAGTACAATCAAAGTTGTCCTTTATCTCCCCTTCCATGGGAGGGCTTTAAACCTGTTGGTAGTTCTCTATATTGCCGGAGTAATGTCCTTTAATGGGGATATATATCTTTATAGTAATAATAATAATTTTATATAACTATTTTCTTACTTTATAGTTTACACACAAAAGGTATGAAAGGGCTATATGGTCCAACTAGGTTGAAGGGCGTAGATATTGAGACAAAAATCTGATGCACACACTCACACTAAGCTCTGATTCTAGATGCAATGAAGCTAGAAATATGACTTTACAAATATTCATAGGACATTTAAAATGTGAAGTAAAAATTACTTATCAAGTTGAAGAACTCCCTTTGAAGAGTATTGCATTATTTTGAATCCCTCTTCCTTGCGTAATGATGAAATACTATTTTTGGGCTTATTTGCATAGAGTAAGTCATTAACACATGACCCATATCCCATGAGCATTAGTCAAAATGACCAACTTCACATGATATTGAATAGTCCACTTAACACTCATTGCCTTGAGTGATGCTCACAGGGGTGAAGAAGTGGGATTGAAACCAATGTTCCACCAAGTTTCTGGGATGAGGGAGCACGGGAGAGGGGAGACGCACATGTGGGACGTGTGGGAGCACCCCCAAATTTGAGGGAAATTCAGGGGGGACGTCGGGGTCGCTAGCATAGGCGTCCCCATTTCTAAAATTATAAAAATAAAAATAATAATGATAAAATCCCAACAATATCAATTATCCCATTTAGATTCATCATTGTGCAATCCAATGGAAATGCTATAATCCTGCCAATCTTGAAATCTTGAAAACTGATAAGTCTGTTGAATTTTGAACAGGATGTGAAATTCTACTTTCTTCATATGAAGTCCGATGAGGTTGGAACCACTCTCAAACATCTTGAAACAATTAATGGTAATGTTAAAAGTTTAAATAAAAGTGAAGGATAGAAAAGGAAGATAAATGAGAATGTCACTTTTACGAAAAGGAAGATAAAGAATAATGTCACTTTTACTTCAAGAATTTAATGTTACCATTAATTACCAAGGTCACAAACTCCTCAAAACTCTATCGCCTATCTTTGTTTTTCCTTAAAGGTTTGTTAGACAAAACATCAAGGGGGAAGGGTGCTCAAAGGTCCCCCACTTTTTTTTTTTTGGGGGGGGGGGGCTCGATGCCCCCCTTTTTGAGGGGGGGATGCCCAGATGCCACCCTTTTGGGTATATGGGTCCCCCACACATGGGGAAACGTTTCCCCATGTGTTTCCTCAAGTTTTCCCAAAAGGGGGACGTGGGAAATGTTTCCCCAACCCGTCCCCCGCCACCCTTGGAGCGGGAGAAACGTGGTGCATCCTTGTGGAACACCGATTGAAACCAACAAAATGAATGGCATAGCATCAATCATCACCTCTAGGGCTTGCACCTAGTAACTAGGACTTCTTGAGAGGCCATCCATCCCAAGACTCCCCTGGCTAAAGTGCACTCAACTATGGAGTTTTTCCCCATAGTCAAGCCCAGTTAGCTTGCTACCCTATTTGCAAAACCTTAGCAAGTATAGTGCCTTGTGAACTATTCATTTAGAATTTCCTTGACTCTTTCTTTAAGCATTTTGGGGGCTTTCATAGTTGAACATATGAAATATTATCATTGGGATTATTTGCATAGAGTAAGTAATTAATAAATGACCCATATCCCATGAGCATTAGTCAAAATGATAAAATTTTCATGATATTGAATAGTCCACTTAGCAATCATTGCACCAGGTGATGCTCCAGGGGTGAAGAAGTGGGATTGAAATCAGTGAAATGAATCACATAGCATCAATCATCACCTCCAAGGCTTGCTTTGGCTAATAAGAAGAAGAGGAAGGTCCAGAGTTCCTTGTTTTCAACAAAATGCATTTCATATTTATACTGGATCATAGAATCCCTTTATATTTATAATTATAAGCAGCGTGCTCTTGTGGTTTCCAAGGGGTAAACCTTGTTCAGGAGTGGACTGCACCAAGTTGTGCAAGCCATGGCTGTTAATGAAATTTATATAAGAATTTGCCAAACTTAAAGTCATCACAACTTTATGAATGGTTTCTCCCAGTTGTTCAATGACCTTTCTTTTCAAATGACATGATGGGCCCTGAGCGATGGATATGCAAGAGGTTAAAACACTTGGTTTTTGTGCACCATTCGATTCATAAAATGTGCTCAAAATAAGTTGGTGTAATCCCTTGTTAAGGGTTATTTGATGATAATACAATTAGATAAATATCTCCAACGTCAGGCTATAACACTTGGGGATGGCATCTATGTGCTGGAAGGCAACTTTTGAAGTGTATTTGGCCTCTGGTTTGTCTGCCAAAAGAAAGTTGATGCCTTTTTAACATACAACATCAAAAACATTACTGGCCTTCGCCCTTTTTGACATCAATGGAACTCTTATAACCATTGATTGTCTACTAGTATGCATTAATCTCAGTCAAGCACAATTACTTTGGGCTTTATGGGGTTTGCATTATCTCACTCATAAATAGAGATTAGTGCAGGCTATCTATTTTAAGAGCATCAAATCAGTTCTAGTTGATGATGGGCTTATGTATTACGAACAAATTGTAATCTTGTTATAGAGTTAGAGCCCCTTACACATGTATAACAAATGTTCTTTTTATGGTACTTTAAATTTTCTGTATATTTGCAAATTAAGCAAGTTCTGGATTTGTTCAAGTCTAGAAGATCATAAATATTCTACATAATTGTCTCTGATGTTGTGATGCACTCATATAATTCAGCCTCCATAATTTTGATACGTTTTCTCAAAATATTGTAGTGGCTAGGTCAATTCTAAATATGTTTTTATCTAACATCATATTACATGCATGCTTTTGCTGTCACCAAAATGTTTAATAAGATCTTTTCGAAGTGGAACTTGGAAGTAAAGATTTCGGGAGCACTTTCAATAGATGGCTTTATTTTCATATCCTTCTGGGTTGCTCAATGCTATTTGCTGTTAAAAGCCTACCTTCATTTCTATTTTTCATTGTAGATTGGAGTTGTTTCTGATGACAAATTGGTAGATCTGCTGGAGCTGGCCTTATCAGCTGACACAGCCAGAACAGTAAAAAGGACTAGGGAGTTGATGGATTCTGGTATTGAACCAATGACATTAATGTCACAGTTAGCAACTCTCATCATGGATATTCTTGCTGGTAGCTACAAGCTTGCAGATGCTAAGCACAAGGGAACTTTCTTCCGCAGGCATTCTTGTAAGTACATTAATTTGTATGGATAGTTTGATTGAGAGTGAAGATGTTGTTCTTCTTGCCTGTGGAGCCATGTTTTTCATCATACAACTATCGTGCTTATATTCTTTGCATGCACTGATATCTTCTATTTCAAAAATGAATAAACTTTGACAGAAGTAGTTAAAACTCGAATCTGTCTTTTAATCTATTAGTGAATTTTAACTGTTGATGCACATGCGCCATACTAAAATACTGTGAGACAAGTACACTAATACTGGCTGTTATCTCACATGTAAATTTTAAAGGTGCTTACAAAAATTTCAAGTTCACTTTAATAATCATTTTGCTAGTTTGGGCAGTCATGGGTTACCCAATATCAAAGGTATTACAAGCATTGGTTTTAGTCAATGTTGTAATCCTCTGCTGTCAACTCCCTCCCACAGGCTGCTGCCATCTCCATTCATTGGATGGAAGAATTTCAGAAATACAGTGCTGATACCATGTTAAATTTTCTAATTCATTAGGGCAGATCTGCATTCAAAGAGTTTACCTTTCAACGGAAATTGAATGTTAAGAAACACCAATCAAAACTTCAGATTTTTTAAAACTCAAGGCATAGGGGTATAGATCAAGAGTGTAGACATGCATACTGGAATTTCAGAACAATCTGGCAAGTGATGGAGTGTATATCTGAGAAATACTAAATTTGCAAATCAGAACCAGCAAGATAGATATTTGTAGCAGCAATCACATAACTTCTCATTAACACCGCAAGAATAATTGCAATGACTACTTGTTTTGCTATGCCCCTTCCATTTTATTTATAGAATAAGAGAGGGAGTTGTCTAACTGTTCTACGAAATGGCTTTTTTCATCGGAATCCGGCGACATAAATCGATACGAAATTACTATTTTGTTGTTGTTTAAAATCCATTTCTGAATGCAGAAATGGATTCAGCATGCTGAAAAATTCTTGGGGCACTCGGATTATACAGAAATACTCAATCAAATCTGCGGATCTAACAATTTCTTGCCGGATTTCGGACAAATGTCCCCAAAAAAAATTGCTGGAAAAGAATAATTTCGTAGAACGTTTAGACTACGACATAAGAGAGGGGTTCATGCACGCAAAAATGTTCAAAATAGAAAAGTCTAACTCCCCAAGTAATGCACCCCACATGTGCCAATAATCGGTAAATACATGCCCATCACACTCCTCCATGTGGTGGCTACACCAACACAAGGCAAGCACACTCTTGCATGTAACTCCTAAAGTAATGTGCCCCACATGTACCAATAATGGGTAGACCCATGCCAACACAAGCCAAGCCCACTCCTTCATGTGGTGGCCACACACGAACACATGCCAAATGTACTCCTCTATGTGGCGGACACATGTCGACACATGCCAAGCGCTTATCTCATTATTTAAATGAAAACAATTCACTGATGACTAATCAATAGTCAACTTTATTATATAGATAGAATTGCTAAAAYTAGAAAATCTCCYAAAATAGGAAATGAAAGGAATTGATGGTCAGTGGAGAATAGGGTTGGAACAACACAAAAAACTAACAATGAGCATAATATAGACAATGAAAACACTCACACACAAGAAAATAAGAGAGAGCAAGTATGCAAGTATTAGAGGAACTCACTGGAACTATACATATGTTGTACACTCATTTTTATTATTCTATATAGAGTACAAAATTGTGGGAGAGTGATCAAGCTAGACTATGTCTTCAATAAAATACAATAAAGTGGGTGAGTGATGAATTTAGATTAAGTCACCCTAAAGAGAAGGATGATGTACAAAATAGGAAAGTACAAATGTAATACATGTTAACGCTGTTGATGTATTTAGCATCAGACACGTACTTCCACATTGGCTTGGTGTCTAGCATGTGGAAGTCGTCCTTAATGCCTCTTAGAACCTTAGGAAATTCACTTTATTAAGTGATTAATAAATTGAATGTACTTTTGTAATAAAGTCAGTTTAATTTAATTAAATGCCTAAGTATTTGGCATTAGTAATTAAATTAAGTCCTAGCCGTTAGATATAAAATGAAAGTGAGATTTAATCTAAGCCCTTGATCACTTTGGAGATCTAGGGTTTTGGATTTAGGGTAAACTCAAGGTTATAAAAGGAAACCTATGTGAGAGGATGACACATAGAGTGAGAGAGTGAGATCTCATTGATTGGGTGGAGAAGGACATTCATCCAAGTGTGCAGGGAAGGGGTTGAGGAAAGGAGCAAAGGGGCAGCAAGGGAGATAACATCTAACCAACAAGATCGAAGGATTGATCTTGAGGTTTGTAGAGCTTGGCTATTTGCTATTTTGTATTCCTTAGGTGGGTCATTATCCTAGGATGAGAGCCTAGAATAATAATAATAATAAATCTCATAGTATTGGTTTTCCCTTCGGGGTTTTATCCAAGGGTGATTTACTCAGAAATATCTTGTGCAATGTGTGCGGTTTCCATTTTATTTGCTTTCGCTGAATGTTTTGTTAAATAACTTAGTTGTGCTTTTATTCAATAAATCAATTTATTCGGAATTATTTGTCGGTGCTGGGTTACGGAAAACTAAGATGGTATCAGAGCCTAAACTCTGAGGGAAACCAAGTTGCACACGCTCAAAATTTTTGCAACGCAAGATTTTTTGTTTATTTTGCAGGTTGCGAGTTTTTATCCAGAGAAATAAAAAAAAGGAGGAAGACAACCATACAACCGTATGGGTCGTACAGAGTGAAACTTAGAAAATAAAATAAGGTAGCCCTACAGTTGTACAGACCGTACAGACGATGCCGTACAATCGTACGACCACATGGGTTGTGGATTGTACGGACACGTACGGGCTGTGATTGCAGGTGGATCGGGTTGTTGTTCCTATAGACTTTTATGGAGGTAAGGTGCTGTAGAATCGACAAGTGGAGAAGTAGTCCACAGGTGCTGAGAGAGGGGTCCATCGACCAGAGAAATAGCTCGCTCCTGGGCTGCTGGAGTAGCATGAGTGGTGGTTGTGGGAATTGCAGCGGAATGCCTGGGTTGGGCTGAGGACGTGGAGCTGCTGCAAGAGACATGGGCTGAGCATAGGATGACGACAGAGGAGCTACGCAAGAGGTAGCAACTCGAGATGCAGAGTAATAGCGACTGCAACTGTTGGAATAGGTCGCTGCCAACAGAAAATCGCCAGGTCAGGGGCGTGGTGCACGGTTGGTAGTCGCCAACAGCTGGATTAGTCGTTGGTAGGGCCAACAGGGTTGGCAGCCAACCAGTCAACCGACCAACAAGACCAGTAGGGCCGGGTAGACCCAGAAATTTGTTGGGTAGCCTAGAAAATAGTTGGGCAGCGCCTAGAAGGGATTGGGCAACAATCAATGAAGACCGCAGGAGTCCCAGGCAATAGTAGAAGGCTGCGGATAGCCTCGGGCAGCTTCGGGAAATGGTCAGTGCAGCGGGCAACAAATTCCGGGCAGTGTGCAACAGATTCCATGATTCAAAAATGAAGGTATTACTGATCGATTTACAAGTTAGTTTATGTATTTAAATTTTAAATTTCATTTGGAACGATAATGTTGATACATAAACAAATAATGCGGAAAATAAATAAAGGATTGCGAAATTGAAGAAGATTAGCAGAAAAATAAGAGAAGAGACAAAATACACAAGTTGTTGACGGAGTTCACCCCTCAAGGGCTACATCTCCGGGTCCGCTTCCAATGTGAGCGACCGCTTCATTATTGATGTCAAATGCTGAAATTACATCCAAAATTGCTCCCAACCCGCATACAATGCTGACCCCATTCTGCTACAAGGCTTTGGCTCAATGGCACAATATCTCCCACACTTGGGCTGCCAAAATTAGGACTAAAACCCACATATGCAATGCCTTCTATGCAGGAAATATCTCTGCATTTTACATGGCAATTCCTCCCAAAAATCAACTCCCCTCTAATGGCGAATTGCCTTGGTTTAAATATTAAAGGGTCCATGGCCAAGTTGTTATTAGATCCAACTTTAATGGGATTTAGAATATGTGTTTAACCGAATAAAATATTTGGTTGACCCATTTTTTATGTGATCAAATATATGGTGAATCACCATATATTATATATATGGCACATTATCATAAACAAATCCCCAAATAAAATATTATGACTACCATAATATATGGTCGTTCCAACAAATAACCAAATCAATATCAAAATATCCATATAATATATTGATTCCATACCAAATCAAATCGTATGGAGATATTATATGGTTAAATGTTTTAATATAAGGCAGATTTTATGGACCATATCATATATGGTTATTGCAATTGGTTATGTATGGTGAATGTTACATGGTAGGCGCGTTGGCATATGTAATGGTGTGGTAAGTTATATGCGACACATTGCATTTTAAATAAAAGTACTCGGATAACTTTGAGCAAATAATACCCGTTCCCTAGTGGTAAGGCGTCGAAATACTATCCGACATGTCAGGGGTTCAAGTCCTTCTTCGACTGCTCTGAAACCAATTTTTGACCTAGCCCATATTGGCTAATTTTGGGGTGCCATGTGGCACCATATGATTGGGCCACATGTCACACAGTCAATTGCCCAGTCAATTGCCATGTCACCTGCATAGTCACATCTGCCAGGTCACCTGTCGTGTTGCTAAATGTCACACAGTCAGCTGCTACGTCACCTGCACAGTCATCCTGCCATGCTGCCACTTGTCACACAGTCAGTTGCCATGTGTCACGTCTTGGCACTGCCACGTGTCACATTCGGGTACTGCCACATGTCAATTTTCCACAACAACACCCTGCCACATGTCATCCATCCATACATGCCATGCCAGAACATCAGTATAGTGCGTACAGTGCCACATGTCGCTTCCTGGAGCTTCCATGTGTCACTACCTCTGTTGACTTTTTGCCTATTGGTCAAAATCTTCAGAACGCGATAAATTTCCCGTAGAGTGTCCGTTTGAGCCCGTTCAAGTTGCGTTGGAAAGTTCTCGTCGAGCTCTATGCGATGGAGTCCTTTTCATCGACATTTGAAGACATCAAATTTTGGTCAAAAAATCCATCTGGATCATTTCTCCCCACCGAGAAGCTTTTGGACCACCAAAAGTTAGGTTCATTTATAAATAAAGTGAGGGTAATGCCTCCCCACTTGTCCAGTATGCATCAACTTTGCTCGAATAGTGAGCATTTGTCCCATCACAACAATCTGTCCAACAAAGATGAAAATCGAAATAACATTGTTAATCATTCTTTCACTTCCACAATCATTTGCATTCACTGTTGCAGTTACTAACCATACACCATTGACTAGTAGAAAACTGAGCAACAAAATTGAATATGCAGATGCAAAATAGAATGAATCAACATTATGCTTGATCTTCTTAACATGAATAACATTAAATAATGGATCTATCAAACCCTCATTCTCAATCATGGGTTGAAGGCTTGTGTTTGCATGCAACTGAACCTCATGTTGTATTTCTTGTGAATCCTGAAACAATTCATCATAGTTAGAAACAAATTTAACTATTTCATCCTTATGTTCAATATCACATTTTCCTTAACTTTTACAGACATGAGTGATATATTCTTTCTTGCATTTACCATCATTTTTATCTATCTTGTATTCGCAAGAGACCTTTCAGTTTTCATATGATGAGATCGTACAATATACTCAATTCCATCCTTCTTAAAACAATATTTGTTTTCTTCCTTGTAGAAGATGGCTTTCCTGTCATATAGATAAGGGCTCCCCAACACAATCCTGCATATGTCTAGTGGCACAACCTCTAGCTCTACTTCATCAACAAATTTGGAGGTGTTTGCAAATCTAATTTTACATTGTTTGGTTACTTGCAATTTAGTATTGTCACATACCCATCCCAAGGGATATGGCCGTGGATGTGGCTTAGTTTCAAGTCCCAATTTCTTTACAACCTCCTCAGAGATAAGATTAGCTTGTGATCGACTGTCTACAAGGGTATCAATTTTAACATGCTTTGTTATGACCCTAATGTAGAAAAGCTCGTTTCTCTTATCATTTACAATTTCTGATTTAGAAGAGCTAGTACTAGCAATAGAAGCTATACCTCGTACCCCCATGGTTGTGATCATTGTTTCATCACATGAGTCTGATCCCAGATCATGTTGAATTGTTGCAGCCGTAGTCTTCTTTTTACCCTTGTTGGCATACTTCTTTGGCTTTAGTTTCGGATGCAATGTCCAACAATGATCTTCATCATGCCCTTCCTTCTTGCAATGAGTGCATGCGGGCTTCACTTTCTTCACTGTAGTTGTCCGTATTTTTTTGCCTTTTCTCTTGCCTTCCTTTGGCTGGATGGATTCCAAGGAGAAATTACCATGGTCATTCCTTCTAAGTTCTACGTGACTCAAGATGAGTTGCTTGCACACTAACTTCATCAAGGTTAGTCGGATTTAACATAAGTATTGTATCCTTCAAATAATCATGTAATCCACCTATATACTTTAACAAAGTTTCTTGTGTGTACAAACAAATGCCTAATACCAAAGCTCTCTTTCTAAATTCCTGAGTATACTCTTGTACATTTTGCCCTTTATCCTGCTTTAATGTTTGCCAATCCATCATTGGCTTTTGCATATATGCTAAGGGATAAATTTGTTTTCTTAATATAGAAATAAATTCATCCCAAGATGAAATAATTTTACCCTTTTGTTTGAGATCCGCTTGAGTTTTACTCTCCCACCAAATGAGTGCGGTACCTCCCAATCGAAGAGAAGCTAATTGGATTTTAGTATTGTCGTCCACAATATTTTGAATCCTGCAATAAACTTCCAGTTGTCTGACCCAATTATCCAATTTTTCTTCATTAATTTCACCCTCATACATAGGCAAATTAAATTTGACATCAAGCTTTAACAAAGTAAAATTAGAAGTAGGTTTCTCAAAATGCTTCTTTACAGAAGAAGAAGAAGAAGGACTTCCACTCGAAGAGGAGGACGAGGACGAGGACGATGGAGATGGAGGAGTCTTAGGAGGGTCACCACCACCTCCTACTCGTTCAACTTTTACTGTTGTCCTTGATGGACTGCCTTTCTCATCCTTCTTTCGATCATTGTACATTTCTTCCACCATGGATTGCATTTTCATAAATGCTTGAAAGAAAGCTTCTTCGGAACCAAAAGGATGTTCTCTCAGTGACCTCGGTGATGCCATTTCTTGTCTTTGGAATACCTGTCCAATTGCGGGATTGGCTTCTTCAAGCGTTCCTTCCCCACACTGAAGCTTAGATCTCGTGATCATTCAACACTTGCAAATCCCTCTCAAACCTTCAAAAACCAAAGCTCTGATACCAAAAACTTTATCCAAAAATGAAGGTATTACTGATCGATTTACAAGTTAGTTTATGTATTTAAATTGCATTTGGATTGATAATATAAACAAATTATGTGGAAAATGAATAAATAAGAATTGCGAAATTGAAGAAGATTAGCAGAAAAATAAGAGAAGAGACAAAAGATGCAAGTTGTTGATGAAGTTCACCCCTCTTGGGCTACATCTCCGATCCGCTTCCAATGTGAGCGTCCGCTTCATTATTGATGTCAAATGCTGAAATTACATCCAAATTTTCTCCCAACCCGCATACAGTGTTGACCCCATTCTGCTACAAGGCTTTGGCTCAATGGCACAATATCTCCCACACTTGGGCTGCCAAAATTAGGCCTAAAACCAACTTCTCCAATGTCTTCTTTGCAGGAAATATCTCTGCATTTTACATAGCAATTCTTCCCAAAAATCAACTCCCCTCTAATGGAAAAATGCCTTGGTTTAAATATTAAAGGGTCCATGGCCAAGTTGTTATTAGATCCAACTTTAATGGGATTTAGAATATTTGTTTAACCAAATAAAATATTTGGTTGACCCACTTTTCATGTGATCAAATATATGGTGAACTACCATATATTATATATATATGGCACATTATCATAACCAAATCCCCAAATAAAATATTATGACTACCATAATATATGGTTGTTCCAGCGAATAACCAAATCAATATCAAAATATCCATATAATATATTGATTCCATACCAAATCAAATTGTATGGAGATATTATATGGTAAATGTTTTAAATTTTAATATAGGGCGGATTTTATGGACCATATCATATATGGTTTTTGCAATTGGTTATGTATGGTGAATGTTACATGGTAGGTGCATTGGCATATGTAATGGTGTGGTAAGCTATATGCGACACATTGTATTTTAAATAAAAATACTCGGATAACTTTAAACAAGTAATAC
>ML839030.1:14623-31701 GCA_009831015.1 Picea engelmannii
AGATTACTCATTATTGTCTTATCATGATTGATAAGGTACACAAATGGATGAATTCCAAAGTGGTCCCCTTATGGTGAAAGCCCTCATGGGAAGACGCTTTGTGGATTGAGTTATCCTAGAAGAATGGTTGGAGGACCCATGCTATCATTATTGTATTATCATGATTGATAAGGTGCACAAATGGATGAACTCCAAAGTGGTCCCCTTATGGTGAAAACCCTCATGGGAAGATGCTTTGCAGATTGATTTATCTTAGAAGAATGGTTGGAGGACCCATGCTTGTATGTGGAATAACGAGATGAAGATTAAGGAAATTGTTGGTGAAACTATCCTAGATGTATATTTATTGTCATTCCATTTCCGGTGGTATGTAACGTCACATAACTCCTCATGGTTAGAGAGTTATGGCCATGAGAAGTTGGAGACCACAAGTTTGGGTAATGGACCCAAGTTTGTTTGATGGGTAACGATATGAGTTATGATATATTTTCATACAATACTATTCTATATGAGTAGTACATGTCATGTCATTTCTGGTGGTATGTGGAACATCACATAACTCCTCACATTTTGAGAACTATGGCCTTACGAAGTTGGAGGACCCTCACATGTCATCTAGAAGCCCCAAAAGGTCAAAGTAGTCAAAGTGGTTTAAGGGATTTTAAAGGGTAAATAATAAAGTGAAGTGATGAGTGTACTATAATTCAAAGTGAATACAAAATAAATTATTTAAATAATAAATTTAAT
Organism: Picea engelmannii; assembly: GCA_009831015.1. NCBI lineage: Eukaryota > Viridiplantae > Streptophyta > Pinopsida > Pinales > Pinaceae > Picea > Picea engelmannii. The sequence continues at coordinate 15,371 of ML839030.1, forward strand.
GGAGAAATTAGAAGTGGGTTAATCCTAAAATAAGGAAAGTGGGGCCAAGTGACCTAGAAGATGTTTTTAAGGAAGCTACTTGGAGAATATAAATAAGAAGCAATGCTCTCTCATTTTAATCACAGTTGAGAATATTGAATATCTATATGTGTCTGAGGTAACCAAGGATATCTAAGCCAAAATTCTGAGTAAAGGTGAAGAAAAGAAGGTCGAAATGCAAAGAAGGATAAATTCTTTTGATGGTGCTTTCTAAGGTATGTTATTTAAAGGTCATCTCACCATTTTCGCTATAAATATTTTTCTATAATGATTCAGATTGTGAAATTGCTATGCCATTGAGAAAACATACCCAAGTATCTGTGGTAAACAATTCATATTGTGGGTCGTTTTATTTTGGGATTTACACTCCGTGGAAAATAGGGTTTGTGGCTAGTCCTGAAACTAGTCAAAAACAGGTGTTTCGGGTAAAAACGTCATAACTTCTTCATAACATATATCTATTCAGTGAGACCAAATGTGTTGATTAGGTTACAATATTTAGTATGTTTTGTAACATTTTTAGATAAATTCAATGAATATTTTGTGCGGGCCATTCTCTACACGGTCGCTCTCTAGAATAAGCCAGAATTCAACAAGGTATGCCATTTTTGCTATAGCGCATTTTCTGAGAGGTACCAAGTAGTTCCAAATGGAACAATTTCATAAAACACATTGAATAACATTTTGTATCAGTTTTAGATATTTATTCATTATAGGTACAAAGTTATCATAATTTCAAGTTGGGGTTGTTGACTAATCCAAAACTAGTCATGGTTGAGACAAGAAGTTGATGAGTTGGCACATACATGAGGTGTATATTTGATCATGTTGGTACATATTTATGATTCATTGTTGATTATTGTTTGACACATGATTGGTATATACTTGGTACATGGTTGGATGCACTTGTTTATGGTACAGGTTGGTGCATGGTTGATGCACTTGTTTATGTTGAAAAATTGATATATGTTGAGGATTGTTGCCTCATCTCAGTTGGTGCTGAGAATGAAAGCTGAGTCTTGCATATAGAGTTGGTGCTCTTGTAGAGTTGTACTCTATTTAGTTGTTGCTGAAAAACCCCTGGATTGAAGTCCATAATAAAAAGAAAAATTGTACATACATCTTGTGTTCTTTGTGTTCCTTGTGGAGATGATTTGTTGATTATATGTTTTTGATATATGTTTTTGATATGTATTCACATATAACTGATTATAAATGATAGCGATGAGTAATGAGCAAATGTTAAATGTTAACTAAGGAGTTTTTGTGTAAGAGGGAAGTTTTGGGAAAAAGATCCCCACACTCATTCACCACCCCCCCCCCCTCTAAGTGTGGTAGGTGTGTCCAACAGTTATATCTATAAAGTCATTTATAACCTCATTGTATATTTTTAGATAAGAAACAAAAAGAAAAAACTCTTGACCGGATGTATCTTGAATAATGTTAAAAACGTCCTTAATTTCTAGAGGGATGATGAAAAGGGAATACATATTATTGATATAGGAAGAATATCTCAATGGAAAGAGTGTTGAAAGGAGGTGTTCCTACACCAAGAAGAAGAAACCAAGAAGGATACTTCTAGAGTGGAATCTCTTTGGGAATCTGAATGGTACGCATAGGATATTCAATATGTGGTGCCTTGACTCAAAAATACCTACCCAAAAGAGTGTGAGGTACTAAAATACAAATCCACTGGGCTAGAAGAATGATAATAAAGAGATCGATATGTGTTATGGAAATATAAGTCCTATGGATTTGGGTCACAGGCCACAAGAAAGAAATTCCCTCAAAATATTTCTCTCAGAATTTAATTAGGTAGTTAATTAAAAGTAACTACTTGCAATAAATAACTTTCGGAAGAAAGGAAACAAAACATACCTGGAACCTAATGTTTGAAGTTGATCTCATTCGAAAGCTTTCACTCCAAAACTCCTTCACCACAATCTTCTAAAAATCCTACAAACAAAGAAGTATGCAACTGCAATAAAGTAGTTATCCACTAACTAACTAAATATAATCAATTCAATTTCTATGTTAGATTCAAAATAAGATACAAATAACCTCATCAAGAACGTGAATTAACAAATAAAACTCGACGAGAATGAGATATATTTTATTAATAACAACAAAAGGGGTTAGTTACAACCTATAACTGTTGTGACATGATCCCAAAACTAGGATCCAAGTTCCTCCACCCAAGGCATGATATTAAAAGAACTACCTTCGAAGTTTTATATTCCAGCGGTTCCAAGGAAACAATGGATTTGTTCTTGACGAGACAAAGGGAAACACAAATCCAAAAATCAATGGTTTTCAGGGGGGGAAGACAGTCTCATAAAAATAGGGAAACAAGAGATTTCAGGGCTATAAGAAAAATTCCAGCATGAGGCTGCATCTCTTTGATATCCTTTTACTCCATCCCAAGGATCTAATTTATACTCCCTTTTGACATTTGGAGTAGTTATGAATGGGATATAGAAGGTTGAGAACTTAGGGAACCCATCAATTATTATCAAAATATTGAGATTTATTATTGTTTTGAGCCAATTAAACATGTACATGAGTTGTTGACTAGCAAGGCATGTATGTATAGGAGTTTATTTAAGGAGAGTCACGTACATCTAGAAAAATGGGATTTTTAAGATTTTTTTTTTTAGAAAAAGGTGGATTTCTCTCTTGCAAGAAGAGAAAGGGATGTAACTGAGGTCAATGAATCATCATGAGAATATGTGGTGTCAAATGACACTATAACAGATTCCCCCTAATGTGTTAGGCCATAAGATAAATTGATGTTTGAAATACATTACAAAGTACTCATGATATTGTGTAGGGGCCATTGGGTAGTTGTAGTTGAAGACTAGTTCCGAAACAATACCTACAACATAAACAAGTAAGATACTCCCTTCTCAAGTCAAGCATTCCCATGCTTGAGTATGATGTAAGCATGGATTCCAAATCAAGTACAATATGGATCCATGAATAATGAAAGCATAATTGATGTCCGTGGCCATGAAAACTATACACAGTGGATCCATGTGATATATATAAGTAGAAATTGTGGCCATGATAAAATACACAGTGGATCCGTGCAAAAATTTAGATCATATCCATGAATGGATACACAATGAGCTATGTGTTAGAATCAAATAGAGGATATATGGAACCAATGGAGTGAACAAGTTGATCCTCTGCAAGAACCAATGTCGAAGATGGTGGTATATTCAATACAAGTTTGGTAGGATCACAAAGTTTCTTATACTTTACCCAAAGTTTTCAAAACAATATGTTGTGGTACAATTCTACATTATGTGAATAAATGTGTTGGATTCAAACACAATGAGACATTGTTTTATTACCGGTCATTCATGGATACCGTTAAAAAATGTGAGACAACCCACCAATAATGATAATGGGTGTCAAGGTACTTGGTATAATCTAACAAGTGTGAATAAAGGAGTTGATGTCGAACGCTTGATAGAATATATCGAGAAAGGGGCATTGATGTATTCCCATGGTCAATAGTGAGGGAACCTTCCACTGATGACTGCAAGCCCCAAGGTACCAAAAATGACTCCAGATACCTATCCCAGAATAAGAGGTGATGAAGTCAATATAAAGGGATCCATTGGAAGAGAGGCATTAAGGAATCCTCCATCATCTAGCAAAAGGAGTAGAAAAAGGCCAAATATTTAGAAGGACTTAGATGAAAATATTTAAAGGAACAAACCAAGGTATGACTCCATCATGTATTATATGGAATAACACACAAGAGAGACTCTTTGAATAGTAGCCAATGATGGAGACTAATGACAAATACGAGAAATCCACCAATGAGGTCAAATGGAAACCAAGGTACCACATGAATCCCTATGTATGATAATGGTTGTTGATGTAAAACACAAGGTAAAACACTAATTCAATGACCTATGATGGTTTCTCATCTACTGAGCACAAGGTCATCTATCAATGATGTAAATAGGGCCAGGGTGAAACTCTAGGTCATACTCTCAAAGGAATGTGTTGTATTTGATAAGAGAAGACCCACCAACAAGAAGTCAATGCACACCTTCTATACTAGCACAAGTGAGATACAAAGATACTTGCAAAACTGAGAAGTACTTGGCTGACATGGGAAGGATGACTTGAAAATTCAAGGTTTCTGTATAGTGTCAAACACGGGATGACTTCCCTTGAACAGAAAAATGACACAAAATATGACTTGGAAAACACTGAGTATAAATTGGTATACGTTTGTGACACAGGAGGCATCCACAAACGCTCCATATGATTGGAAGAATAACTAGTTGGAGGATATTATTCTCATAAAATGAGAAAAAAGGACCTCATAAAGACATAGTTAACCGAAATAATGAGGTGAAGACTCACAAGATTGTTTTTGTTGAAGGGTGACATAAATAGTTTCCATATAAAAAATGAGACTCATTCCCATCCTTCTTTTTCTGTTTTATGATTTTTTTGTCTTTTTCATAATTTAAATCCCAAAAAGGAATAAAATAATTCTATCATATAGTGGAGGAAACAAGTTTCATGAGAAAGAAAAATAACTCCAAGCATAAGGAACATACCTATGCTCAATGCAAGGAAATCATGTGCAAGATATGGACACTCAGGGGAAAGTTTCTTCCAAGGATACATGTGTCAAGTCGCAAAGGGTATTATTGCAAGGCTGGTAATGTTTTGAGAATACATATACAAGTAGATATATAAAAACAATATGAAGCCAACATTAGGCCCGAAACGCACAAGCGATCAATATGCAATGCAAGTACATCTAAAAAAAAAATATTTGGAATCCTCGTAGGTAATTGGACAACAAAATATTGAGAAGAAGATATGAGGCTTCACCACAAAGTCATGGTTGGACTAAGAAAGGATCCCAATCCTATGAAATTATTTAAGCATGGGCGCCAAACTGCAGACAAGGTTCTCCATAGGGCACCCATGAATAGTAGGCTCTACGCCATGAATTAGAACAATTCTAAACAAAAAAGACGGTTATGTGTCACAAGACAATGGGGTCGATCCTAAGGTAAAATGAAATAATAAACAAACAATGCAAAATTGCATGAAGGGGAAAATATAACCTATATGCTAGTTTTGATATCATTGCTTTTCATAACGGATCAACATGGGAAAAAGGAAACAAAGAAAATGTCTCCAAATTCATATATATAATACCAACAACACTCACCCAGAAGTTAATAAGTCCAATATAGACACCTTTTATAAAAACAAGTGTTATGGGATATGAAACTTGAAAACAAAAAACCCTAAAAGTAAAATATGTACAGAGGACTACACAAACTTATGACTTATGCATATTATTTCTCCAGGTAGATCCCATTGTTAGCCTCATGAAAAGGGTTTCTTTTGTAACCAAATTGTAAATTTTTCAGTTCAGGAAGAGGTAAAAAATACATAATCATATATTCAAGGATAACCTCATCTGAAGGAAACTCAACATCCATGAAACCAGGACTCGACGACACACAAACACCAAGGATAAAGATCTCACAAATAATCAGATCATACTCAATAGGAAGCACTAGATTATTCGGGCCAAAAGGGGAAATAAAAGGATCACATGCCCCCATTGGATACAATACTTGATCAATTGTTGATACCTTGTCTCGAGAAGGCCAACATGATTGTAAAGGAACAATATTAGAAGAAATTGAACATCGAGGATGAGACACCACATAATTTACCCGTGGAAGGGAATAGTCAAATAAAAAACTAGGAACATACAAAGGGGAAATATGAGCTAAAGATAAACTAGGATGTTGATTATCATATGAAAGCTTATCAATAGTGACAATACTTCTATTGTGAGGAAAATGCATCAAATGAAAAAGTGTAGGAACAAAACATTCATGGAAGAAACATAATCACTTCCAAGAAGCATATTAAAGTGTAAAGGTCCTGGCACCACTAACAGATCGACTAGGAAAATATTCCCACCTAATGTGATAGGAAACTAAGGAAGAATCCCCACACATTCACTAGGTCTTTTTTTGAAAGCTAACAAATCACTAGTAGCTGACACAAACTTGGGAGAACCTAAATATTTTCAAGCCAAGGAGGATAAAATGGCTGCAGAGGATCCTTCATCTACAATACACCAGTAAATACCCATCGAATTGGATTTAAAATTTATTTGGAAAGGTTCAGAAGAAGGAATTTGAGACTCAACAAGATCATTCCAATCAAAGTAAACCATCATGGGACTTGGAGGGAGCATACTCGAAGAGAGTGGATTTCCCCCTTGTTCATATGGTATTGTAATAGAAACACTGAAGATATAGTCGAAAGACAAACCACTCCCCAAAACAAGAGTGGGATCAATTGAAGATTGCATTGATGTGATGACTTTGGTAGACTCGTCACTCTCCAAGAGAAGAGTGGGATCAACCGAATATTACATCAACATGACCACTTATTCAACCACTTCTTGGATAGGATGTGGGACAACATGGTCAAGAGATGCATGAACCTCCAAAACGAGAGTGGCATCGACTGAATATTTCATTGGCATGACGACTTCATCAATCAATGATTCGATAGATTGTTGGGAAACCGAAGATGACTCAAAACTAGAAGGGAATTTAGATAAGGACCATTCTCTTCATACCAAGGAAATATCAGGAAACCAATGAGTAAGGTAGTATCCCTTGAAAATATTACAAGGGAATTTGGGCTTACATCCTATTCATCTAGGTTTCTCAACAATATCAATTCCCCTATCATGACTTGTAGCGACCGATGGGTTTCCCCTAGCATGACTAGAAAAGTTCGAGTGCTAGTATCCAACATGATTGGTAGAGGTCAATGACGTTTTTCCATTATAACTAGCAATGACTAGACTTGTGCCCCCAACATGACTTGCAACAGTTGGTTGTTTTCCCCCAACACAACTAGCAATGACTTGTTGCAGATATCCAACATGACTCACAGAGGTTGTTGACACAACTCCAAAATGACTAGCATAGGTTAGTAATTGGATACCAATATGACTTGAAAGTACTAGACTCTTTCCCCCATAATGACTTGTAGAGGTTGGTTTCTTGCCTCGAGCATGACTTGTAGAGGTCAGGTGCAGGTCATCAACATGAATCACAGAGGTTGGTGACTTTTATCCAGTATAACTAGTAGTGACTAGACTCATGCCCCCAACATGACTTGCAGTGGATGGTTGTAGATATAAAACATGAATCACATAGGTTGGTTAACTAATTACAGTATGAATTGCAGTGGTTGAACTCCCCTCCCCAACATGACTCGTAGAGGATGGAAAATGAATGCCATTATGACTTGCGTTGAATGGAAATTTTCTCCTAGCATGACTCGTAGAGGCTGGTGGCACGTCTCCAACTTGACTAGTAGAGGTTGGTGACTTCTTCTTCTTACTATTCCTCTTCCTCTTCCTTTTATACTTTTGGTTACTAGTAGCTAGACTTTCATTGGAAGAGGGAGAAGGAGGAGAAGTATACTTCACTAACACAAAAGATAAACGATCAATATCCATTTGATGACCATGACATAAGGTTCTTATATAAGAAGCATCAAGATCATTTAAGACATTCAGAGTGGTCCACAACCAAAATGATAGTCGTACATTCAACCCAAGAATGTTCAAAGCGGCCATCAAGGGGGTACCAATGTTTCCAAAGAACAAAAAATCACAAGAACCTGCTTGTTAAGTGGTCCCTTGGTCAGTATCCTCAAGAAATTTGGTCATGAATTTCTCATGCATAGGTTCATCCCTTGCAGGATTTTTCATGTCTGAAAAAGTATCACACATTGACTCTAGTGAACTAGTGGTATAAAAATTGATTCCTTCTAGGAGGCGGCTCCACGATTTAAAGAGAAATACCAAAGGTCCTTACCAACTAGTGAAGCGATTAGTTGACCACCTTTAATTAATGATCCAAAAGTGGTAATACAAACACAACCTAATTCCAACTATACAAAGCAACACTCCACTAAAAATTTATAAGAGAGACATCGCAAACAAATAAATTCTCCAAAACTTCAGCATGGGTGGATAAGTTCCTAATTCCAAAGAAATTAAAAAGTGGAAAGGGACCTTCTAGATACTAACACGGGTTGATCAAGTCCCGAGACCGATGAACTAACGAGTGAGAATACAATACTCTGATCTCCACTAACCATCCTTATCCATTGCAAGTACACTCCCTTCGTAGACCACCCTCCATCATTATTGAAAAGTTTGATATGAAATCTACCTCAAGTACCATGGGAAAACCCCCACAATTACCTTTGATATACCTAGGAAGAGAAACTATGGATACCAACTTCCAGTGAATGTCCGAGGGAATATTCAATAGTAGGGATCAAACATATGGGAAAGGTAACAAAGGTTGAAGCATCGAAAGTGCCATGTATCAAAGAGGTATGGGCACTAACGACACCCCTAAAAGACAATCTCTCCATAATGCTTGGTCAAGCTTCAAAGGGGTTATCTCCTTGGCTCTTCCTTACACAACCTTGTGTTTGGCTCCTATGTAAGAGGAGTTTCCCGACCACACCTATGTGATAGTTGGGTTTGAATCTCCCTAAATCAGACTCTTATGTTTGTTTACTGGACTTGGATATTTATCTCTTCAATTATAATCCAAGACCCTAACACTAAACTTTTTTATGAACCCTAGAAACAAAGTCTAGTAAATTTTAAGTTTAACATTAGTTTTATTGGTTGTTTTTACTCAAATGATATGAAAGTGAAATTGATGTTGTTTGAGACTCTTGAAAAAATGAAACTTACAAGAACATTGGAAAATAAAAATTGACACTAATTCTTCAATGAAAAAGAGTTTCAAAAGAGAAAAATGCATGAAGAATCTTTCAAACTTTGAAATGTAATCTTTTCTATTTCTAATGCAAAATGAAGAGTGCAACTTTTTGAGAAAAGAAAAAGAAGAAATATAAGCACTGTTATTTGTTCTTTTTCTTTTGTTAATTCTTTAAATATAATAAGAAAACAAAATCCTATGCTAATATATTTTTCTTTTTCAAATATAAAGTAAAATAATTCAATAGAAAGAAAGAAACCTAACTAGCAATCAACCAAGGTTTTTTCATTTTCTCTTTTTCTTCTACCAAAGAAAAAACTAACAAAATATGATAAAATAAAGAAAATTGTGTCCTTTTATGTTTGAAAAACAAATTAAATAACAAAAGGAAAGTATCTAACTCAAATACAAACTCAAGTTTCAAAGAGAACCACAACAACAACCTGAAAAACCGAGATCCTGAGAACAAGACTATTCTTGTAGTCATGCAATCCAAGGGATAAAAGGAGACAAATATGGATTAAAAAAAATATTTCAAATCAAATTTAAGTCCTTAACAACCTCCTATATGCCAGAAATTTGTTTGGGAACAAACTTCCCAGAAAGGACCCCCAAACTAGCTGAAACGGGGCTTCAAAAAAGATGCAAAACAAGCACAAAAGTCACTTTTTTGGAGGTGTACATGAATATCTCCACTATATGTATCATATGTACATTCCCTATATAATTTTATGGAGCACGTATGAAGTATGTACACAACTCTTCCTTCTATAGGGTGCATATGTACATGCGTTATCCTTCTATAGGGTGTGTATGTACGCACGTTGCCCTTCTATAGCTCACGTACATGATCCAACAATTACACATTTTTCATCATATGCAGTTGCTTTACTCCTATGTAAAAATAGAAAATGTATGTGAATTTTGTCAAGGGAAAGAGCGTATACACTTAGAAAAACTTGGAAAATTAGGTCAAAAAACCCAAAACACAAAATACAACTGAGAGACTAAAAGAAAGCCAAAAAACATTGGAAAACAAAGAGCAAAGTCAAGAACAAAATAAAAAAATTATAAAACTATAAAGAAAATATAAAGACTTAGCATACCCCAGGAATATCCTATAGAGTCACAACCCCAACCTCTAGAGGTTTTGAAAGAAGTAAAAAACTCTAATTCAAAACATGTACGTGACTATCTAAACGACAAGTAGCGTATGTATGTGACTTTTTCCATGGAAAGTCATGTATGTACGTGAATGTATCAAAACAAAACCACATACATCCTATAAAATCCTCTCAAACTAAGAGAGAGGTCTGGAATACTCAAGAAGGATTGTAGAAATTTAGAGAGTGCTAAATAAAGGTTTAAAACATAGAAAAGGCTTTAAAAGAAATGCAAAATGAAAGCATCCCTAATGACCCAAAAAGGGAGAATCCTTAGTGGAGTTGCCAATTTTGTTATGGAAAACTAAGTCCTATGGATTTGGATCACACAACAAAATAGATCAATTCCCTTAAAATAATTCTCTTAGGCTTTAATTAGGTAGTTAATTAAGAGTAACTACTTGCAGTAACTAAAGTTTGGAAGAAAAAAATGATAACATACCGAAAACCTAACATTTGAAGTTGATCTCGTTCGAGGGATTTCTCTCCAGAACTCCTTCACCACAATATTTTGAAAATCCTACAAACAAAGATGTATGCAACTATTAGAAAGTAGTTATCCATTAACTAACTAAATATGATCAATTCACTAAATTCTATGTTAGATTCAAAATAAGATACAAATAACCTCATCAAGAACATGAATTAACAAATAGAATTGGATGAGAATGAGAGTTATTTTATTAATAACAACAAAAGGGCTTGTTTACAACCTATAATTGTTGTGGTATGATCCCAGAACCAGTCTCCAAGTTCTTCCACCCAAGTCCTAAGAATACAAACACTACCTCCAAAGTTTTGTGTTCTAGCGGGTCCAAGGAAGCAAAGGATTGCTTCTTGACGAGATAAAGAGAAACAAAAATCATGAAAATAAGTGTTTTCAAGGGGGGGAGAAAATATAAGAAAAATAGGGAAACAAGAGCGTGTAGGTCTATAAGAAAACTTCCAGCATAAGGATGCATCTCTTTGATATACTTTTCCTCCATCCCAAGTCTCTCTTTTATACTCCCTTTTGATAGTTGGAGTAGTTATGAATGGGATATAGGAGGTCAGGAGACTAGGAACCCATCAAATCCACTTGAAATGTCAGAGTTTATTATTTATTTTATCCAATTAAACATTTACGTGGGTTTTTGACTAGAACGACACGTATTTATAGGAGTTTCTTTAAGGAGAGTCACATACATCTAGAAAAATGGGATTTTTTAAGATATTTTTTGGGAGGAAAAGGGGGATTTTTCTCTTGCAAGAAGATAAAGGGATGTAACTAAGGACAATGAGTCATCATGAGAATATGTGGTTTAAAATGATGGTATAATGGTATGGCTCCAATTCTTTGACTTCCCCAAAGAAGGTAGATAAGTATTGTGAGAATCAAGAAAGAAATTCTTGGGGAAAAGTACACAACATGCCATGAGATTGATTTCCAGCCCCTATGATCCCCCCATTTCTAGGTTCTCCACATTATTACAACAACATAACCTACTTCAATTCCAAAAACAAGGTAGAAAAATAGCATGCCAGTGATGAGAGTTCCTCGAGATGTTGGAGACATGAAACCAAAGGCAATGAACAAAATAGTCATTATCGTCATACCCAATATTTTCACTCCATCATCCACCATAACATAGAGAATATATTTATTCATTTGAGATTCCTTATCAATAATAAGATGACCATATGATATCACTCTCCACAAAGGTAACAACTCTTCTTCTTTGGTAGATCCTTTGTATGAATAGCGACTGCATCCTTCAACCATTTATGCAATTCTGGTGAATTTTAAATTAAATAAAACGGTGTTGTAGGTGACAAAAAGCACTATAGGCCCGAATATGAGAATATTTCTCTCAAACGCCAAGATGGGTATCATTGATTCTTGGTTTGAATATCTATTTCTCTCTAATACTTCAACTCACCAAGTTTAAGAAAAACCGAAATTGTAGATTTCTAATTATATGCAAAATAATGTTTGCATTCTTGAAAAATAGAGTTATGGAAATTATGAATTAAATCCAAATATACTTTCAAAATGTGTCTGCATATTCCTCCTTTTGTATTTTATGGAATGTTTTCTCACGTAGTCACTTAAATGGTTTCGTTGGGCACAAAACCCATGTGTCGTTTTTTCGTGATTAGGCCTCATCTGCATGAAAAATGATGTGCACAAACTTCCCTTGGAGTAGTTTTGACAGTTTCAGAAGTTGCTAAGAATGGTCTACAGTTGAAAAAAATGAAAAACCATCCAACTAGAAAAAATGTTATGCCTTCAATACCATGCTATATGATTCCAATTTTACCCCTAATTACAATAAACATGGTTTGGAGAGTTTTCTTAAGTTGGCACTCTGAAGAATTTGTAAAACCATAAGCCTCCTACTTTTTTGAAATGCCAAACATGAAAATATCTTGAATGAGGAGACAAATCAGAATTTTTGCAAGGGATGCTTTAGAGGGAGAGTTTGAATTTTGAGATGACAAATTTGCAAACATAAACAACATGGAGAGAATAGAAAATGAATAGGATGAATTCCCCTTTAATTTTGAGGGAATGGGTTTCCCCACAATGTCATGTATGAAGTTTTGTAAGGTCACTCTCCCTTGAATAATTTACATTTCCAATGAATAGTTAAGGATCTATGAGTGTTAGGTGAATTCAAATGATATACAAGTTTGAAGCTCATTTTGAATCCTACAAGTGATGAAATGGAGAATTATGACAACGAATGGGTGATGATGGGTACATGAAGTGACAAAGGAGTACAAAAAATAGATGGGGAAATGATATTTATGGGTAGTGGGTATAAAGTACAAGAAAAGGTCATAAGAATGATCTTTAAGTTCTATTGTTTTATAATTTTCCATGTTTTTGATAAACTTAGAGAATTAAAAAATTGATTTCTTACCTCAGGTTTTACCTTAAAAATCAGTACATGCTTGAAAACCATACCTGGAACCTATATGTTAGAATGAAATGCTAACACTGATTTTTTTTTTTGTCATGCTAGGTTTGATACTAATGCTTCTAGTTTCTCTACTTGAGGATGGATATTGTATTGAATTTGTAACCAAAAGAAATAAATAGTTGTTGATGAACACCTGAAAAATGAAGAGAGAGAAGAGAAAAAGCATGCTACAGGTCATCCAATCTACTGGGAACAATGGTTATAGGACTGTGTGGTGGTTACAAGACTTCATGTAGGTTCTAAAAATGCCAAAAATATGAATGATGATGCTATTGTTGGAAGGATGGAGGCCGCAACTGTTATTAGAAGGATATACATCTGTAATACCATTAACTTTGAAACACTAAAAGTTTCCAAGGATACAAAGTGAACTGAATGATGAATTCATTTTTTTAAATAACCATGCCTTGCTTTGAATTATGAGGTATTATGTAGGATGAAATGTAGACTATATGAAGGATGAATCAAGGCTGAGAATTGTTGATAATGGAAAAGAACTAAAACTATGAAAGATAGAGATATAAGAACTAAATATGAAATGAACATGTTGATTGGAAACTTTAGGTTAAAGAAGGAAACTGTGACAAGTTTACTCTTGATATCATGCAATTAAATAGTCTTCAACCATTACCCAAGCCTGTGGTACAATTCTCATCAAGTGAATAAAGGTGTTGATTTTGAGCATGAAGATAAATCATTGGATTATCAACCATTAAGGTATGTTGTTAACCAACGTGAATCAAATCACCTTTGATGATAATGAGTGTTAAAGTACCTTAGTGAAACTTTATAGATACAAATATATGTGTTGATGTCGATTCACCTACAAGATTCTTCAATCAAGAGGAATTTATGAATCCTCGTGGTTGACAACAAGGAGATTTTCCATTAGTGCATGCATATTCCAGGACACTATAAAATCTCTAACCTCAACCACAGATAATGTGTTGGACTCAATGAGGAAAGGTTTTTCAGAAGGAGGGCCTTAAGGAAATCCCCGTCAGATGACACAAGCATAGAAAAAATGATTTTGAAGGACCATATTACAATATTAAAACAATATTACATGAATAACTTATTGTGAACTTTATCTACCAGTTGCATGGTTTTCAAACATAGTTCGTCTCAAGTTGCACTAGTAAACTTGTTTTCACATTTGGACTTATTTTTCTCTTTACTATTTTATTTGTTTATTCTACACTATCCTATTTTACTTGAAAAGAAAAGTGTATCTTCAAGTGTAGGAATATTTCCAATGTAACCATGTGCGTAACATAATTACAATTGCACTCATATTCAAGTTTGAAAAATACACTTTCAGATATAACATAATACAAGGGACTAACTACTCCAATGGAGATGGTGCCAAGAAGCGTTGAAGAATGGAATGGTGAGGCTTGGTGACTGTTTGGAACCATGATTCAATGTAATATTTTTCTTCTTGGTTCTCTTCTTTGGTTTTCATTCCATAAAGTCCATAGAGAGTTTTCCCATCAAACTCCTAAATGCACAAGGGATCCAGATCTAGTGACAAGGATGCAAGGAACTCTTCAATCTCCAACTCCAGTGTTTGTGCTTCATTGTATGTTGTCCATGATTCTTTGATTTCTTCTTCAATTTGATAAGGATAACTGGAAGAAATTTCTAGATCCTCCTTTGGTGGGTCTTGTTCATGGACATTTTTCTCTTTCACTGCTTCATTGGGTACATACTCATCCCTGGCGATTATAAACTTTGGACAAGAATTTGAGGCAATTGTTATGGCCGAATTTCCTCCTCTATTCAACAATGTTTTGAACATTTTTGAAATCTTCTACTGGTCTCAAGGTTCTTGTCCTACACAGGGATTAGTGTACATGGGGTCTTACCTTCTTTTGCTCCTTATATAGTCATTCCTTCCAACAAGTTAGTATCTGAGTGAGTCTCTTTATCTAATGAAACTACTCTGCCTATTTCCTTAAATCTACCTCTAGGTCTATTAATGCAACACTAACATACCTTTAGAACATAGGGAGACAATGTACTCACCAAATTTAATGCATCTGGATAAAACCCTCTTTACGATTTCTGAAGTAAAGGCACCTTTGTGTCTTACCATTCACCATCCCTTCAGATCTAGTATTCTATTACCTAAAAGAAAGAAATCACACACACAACAAAATTCTATTCTAAAGCATGCAAAAATTAAGCCATTGAAGTGCTACTCCCTTGTAGCATCTCCCCAGAAACGATGCCAAAATTTCGAGCCAATTAATTGACTTAATTATTGAACATATAATTATCAATCCAGGAGTGTAAGCTTAGACATTCCAACATTGTATGTTCAGGGAATAGGACACAAAGATGATCATCTATATTATTCTTATCTATGGAAAATTAATATTATTCACACTTTAATAAAAATGAAACTATTATGTCTCAAATAAAACAAGGCAATCTATGTGTATTGGGTAGAAGAACAAGAGATTTTCTTACTGGCCAAAGGCTTATAGTTGTTCACTTAATATTAACACCTAAGTTTTAAAAATCAGTTATGGTTCCTATCATCAATGACACTGTGTCTAACTATTAAAACCAGGAAAGAGTAAGGGAAAGACAAGAATGGGATTGATCCAAATACACAATGTGAAAACAGAGCGTGCAAACCTTAGAACACTTTCAACCTATGGATCCCCAATGTATAATACTAAATAGAAGCAATCAATATTCTCTCACATTATGATCTACAAGAAGGTAAATTGATCATATATAAAATAACGTTGAATAAAGCTATTCAAATTGCATCATCATATTATGAGACAAATCAAATTGCAACAGAGAAATGTGATTTCCATTGTTCATATTATAACCATAGTTAATGGTTATGATGTTCAAAGAAAACCTCACAAATATCAAACACAATATCAATCAATTGTTAATATAGAGATCATGCAAATGTTGTGAAATCAAAAGAGATGACATTAAATAGAGTTATACTAAGTATGTATCCAAAACTTTTCTAACTAAAAAATAAAGAAATATAATTATTAACTCTACTGTAAATAATATAGAGCAATGAGAACCAACTTGTGGGCCCTCCAAATCGATCTCACATTGCCTTAGACAAATACATAACTAAGAGAAAACTCTTAACTCTCAACTAGCTCAAGAATATCAACACATAGATTTGATATTAATGGAAAGAGAGAGTGTCCTAACAGTTTTTTTTTTCAACGTGAAAAAATACTCTTTATATTCAGAAGGATATAAAAGTGTACAGATCTGTTATAACAGGTCTAAACAACAAGGAAATACAAGCAATTGCCGAAGAGTCATAAATCTACACAAAA
>ML839030.1:32563-43564 GCA_009831015.1 Picea engelmannii
TCACTTAAATGACCCCCGCTTTGATTCGATTTTATCTGAAAAAGGAAGAATATGTTTTTCCTATGTCCTAACAGTTACAAAATATCAGAGTTTGTATACAAATATTACAATATACCCCTATTCCATTATTTGAAGACATATTTATACTCGGGATGGCATGAATGATACACAACCAACCCATGTTCTTGAGGATCAGATAAGGTTGTGTTTGATTTTTGAAAATCGGCCAGAACAACAAAAATGGAAAACCCATATTTGAAAATCGAACGTATCTCCCAAACAATTCCAAATTTTGTAAATCGACCCATGTGGCAACCAATTTGGGGCCTTCTGGACAAAAAACATGTTTTCATTCCTTGAGATTCGTCTTTATTTGTTGGGAAATCGCATTAGAAATTAACTGTCTGGAAATGTTGCTAATTTCAGGATGAACTTTGAACAAGTGTTGAAGACTCACACGTGTGGCCTGGGTATGATTTGAACAACTTGGAAGCATGTCGACATTGTTATGAGAAAAACCCATATTCTTGATATATTTCTAGAACCCTGGATGTATGACGAAAACGAAAGTCAGATACTTGATCCCTACGTATGTCACAAGATCTCAAACTAGGAAAACCCCTCATTAGTAATAATCAACTATTAATTCTCCTAATATACCAAAAACAATGGAAAATCCATCAATTAATCAACATAATTACCTTATAATATTTGGATAACATTTTCATTGAAAAACATAAGATAATCATGGTGAAAGGGATGATGGCATGGTGAAAAGGGAGGAAAAAGGAATTAAATAACAATGAAAATAGTGTCAAATTGGGCTGGTGTGATTTTGTTTTCCTCTAATCATATAATAAATGGGCCCATTGTACGAGAGAAAGGTGGCCACTTGAAGAGACTTTCTTGATTTACTATGACCAAAAATCAACTTTTTAAATTCTGAAATGAAATTGTTATGGACCGGATAAAAAATATTGACATTTATATCTTTACAAAAATGAGTACCATGCATAAATTATTTCTAACTTAAAATAAACATTCTTTTCCCTTGGAAAATATTCAAACATGTGGCCATAAGAGATGACAAAGATGACGTAAGAAGTCATATAAAACTTTTGTGTCTTTTTAAGGTTATTCAATTGGAAATAAATTTCTCTTGAAATGAGATAACTCCAATCTATAATGGATTTTTCATGCAAAGCATGATGCATAGCATATATAACTTTTATTGGTATAAACACAGTATATTATAGACCAACAATGTGGGTGAAAACCCATGCAAATTATCTGCATGGGTATTTTAATGAAGTTACCTCAATCTTGGAGGCATTGGGGTTACTACTTGGGTCCAAATAATTGTTTAGGAACATTTCTCCTCTTTTATGTTGCTTCAAAAATTTGTTGGTTTCTTCATTTTTGAATTGCAAGGTAGGTGTAGGGAGTCATAACATTATGGAGAATGTTGAAGAAGGTATAGAAATGGGTTGATTTCCTCGCAATTGAATTATTATTTTCTCAAAGTTAAACTTGTTTATACACCATTGAACAATTTCTTTGAAGTCTGTCACTTCTAAGACACAACCTACTAATGCTATTCCTGAGGTCCAAATTAATTTTGTTTTCTTCTTGGTTGGAGAAAGATTATTTTATTAATTGTATTCTTTGGACCACTGAAACCCTTGATTCTCATGACCAAGTGTGTTTAGTATATCTCTGCAATACAACTCTTTTTTCTTAATTGACACATTTTTTTGTTCTTTTGATAAAAGGTGGAACTACTGTCGATATTTATAGCTTGACGTATTTATTTTTACTTAATTTCACGATGCACTGTATCGATAGTTCAATCAACTATAAATATTTTCTTTTAATATTTCTGGCTTACATGATATTTGAATTCATTGCAAGATTTAACGAATATTTCATGAATTTAATAATGACATTATGCTTTTGCAAGTGGCAGTTAATGTGGCAGGGACAATAAATGTGATGTGAAGTGGTGATGTGATGTCATGGTAGATGAAAAATGTTAAGTATGAGAGTTTAAAATGAGGAATGAGGAGTGAAAATTTTATAGCATGGGACTGAGAACCTACAGACCTATGGACCTATGAACGTGGATATGAGAAAGGGTAAGGAGGTCTACACCAAAACTAGAAATATGGTTAAGTATTGAAAAGGGTTGTGTTGTGGATCGAATAAGTAAAAGGTGTGTTTTGGAGAATGCAAGACTTCGGACCTGTGGACATGCAAACTTAAGGACTAGAAAAAAGATTATCGTATAGTGACTAGATCTGCATCCTCTTTTATGAAAATTGATTCAGTGTCTAAAAAGTGAAAAAGGTACAATGTGAGGAATGAAAAAGTTATGTGTGCATTTTTGGGAACATGGGGCTGCAAACCTACGGATCTAGAGGCTCAAGAAAGTTGATGGATTTTATGTGGCTCTGCATCCGCATTTCATGAAAATGACCAAGTATGAAAAAGGTGAAAAGGGAATTATAGAGGATGCAAAATTTAGAGGTGTAAAATGTAGAATGTGGGACTACGGACTTATAGACTTGTGTACCTACATACATGTGAATATAATAGTTTTTCTACCCCTACTCTGCATTACTTGAAAAATGGACAAGTGTTTAGAAAATTTTTGAGAAAAGAGAAAAAGAGAATAAAGGAAAACCAACAAAAGAAAAGATAAGAGAAATCATATGGATGGATAAATGAAAACATGAATGTGTATCAACAACTACCCATCTTTCTCTTTGGTCTACTCCTAAATATTGAAGTTTTTCCATTCATATTTCAACTAATAATCATTGCACACATTCACCATCCTCCTCCAATGTTACTCATATTGCGGCTTCATTTAGTGCACTAGAATAGATCCTTAATATGGACATGTTGATCACTTCACAAGATGTCAAGATTGATCACTTGAGAATGATATTGGGTAACTATTTGTTATGAGAGTAGACAAATCATATGAAATTTTACACAACTTATCTACCTGTTGGAATTGAGCCTGGTTGTAATACCCTAGGTTCGAGTCATCTTTGACCAAGAAAACCATTCAGATACTGGCCCTTTCAACATCACTTGCATTCATATGAAGTGTCACCCAAGGTATCTATTGGGACTACAGGAACCAGGTTTTCTGCAGTAGCGAGGGAATGAGAGGTGATTATTCTATTCATTCTTACTTATTGGTTTTATGCATGTTGTTATGTCTTTGTTATTCATTATCTACTTAGTGAGTTCAGATTCATATTACCATTATATTCCAAATTAAAACATAAACCCATCATTGTAACGATCATAACAATTGCACAATGATTACCCATAAAAAAACCTAATCTAATATGCATCCAGATAGAATCCATGAACAATCACAGAAAATACATTCAACACAGGATTTAACATGGTTCATCCAACTTTGGGCTACATCCATAATGAATGGCTTCTTATTTATGCATTTGGTAATTGTTTTAGGCTTGCGCACTACGCTTACAAAGATACATCATGGTTATATTTCCTTTCTCCTAGCCTAGACACTTTGCAATGCAAGTCTATCTCTCTCTCTCTCATCATAATATCCTTATCATTTAGACATCGCTCTTTCCTTCTCATCCTACCCTATCACTCTTCTTATTCAACATAACAGAAAAAAAATTAAAAATATGAACCCCTATTCTCCCAACCCATTGCATTTTTATACATAAATTCTATGGCTTAAAACCCTACTCTATTCATCCCCAAACCCCAGTACAATACATGATAACTCAAGTTAACTTGTTGTTCGAGATAATTTCACCTGATTTTCCATCTACATGCTTATTTTTCAATCTAACTATTGTTCTTCTTTCTTTTGTATGTTGTTGGATGCTTGGGCTGACCTAGGTTATGATATCAATAGGTTTCCAACAAAACCCTCAAATGATCGACCCTCTTGGTCAACCAGAAGGAAGCATTGCGCACAGAGTGCATAGAACAGTCTCACCCGAAATAGATTTATGGGGGACTGCAATACTCAGGTGTTTGTATTCTAAGAAGGGATTGGGACTGTATTCTGATCATTTCCCTCATGCATCAACATTAGCATTCATTCATCTAAACCTAGTATTCATGCATTCATTCATTCAACTAATTATGAATGAATGATGTAATAATCAACTTAATCATTCCTTATTTGACTGAGAACTTAAATAATAGTAAAATAACCATTCATGACACATAAACACAATATATTTACCGTGGTTCACCCCCCCTTGGGGCTACGTCCACACATATCTCTCTCTTATTCTCTTTTATTCATCTTTCTGCAAAATATGCATTGTGTGCATTACATTCTTCAGGATTACAATATCAAATGAGGGTAAGTACCCTCTGTGAGGAGGACTATACCACACTTGACTTCATAGCCTATGACCTAACCCTAAAAACTAGCTTATTCAGATAAACTATTTCTCCTCTACTAATTGACCACATAACAATGACCTACTCATCAATTGACCAACCTCTACTAGAACTCCTAGGTATTTATTTATACTATTCTAATGGCTTATATCCATTAGATTTCTATCAAAAACCCTAACCCTAACATGGTTAGGCTTTTTTGCATGCGCTCCATGATGCTTTTCCTCCTTTTTTTCATGTTGTTTTTCCTTTTTTTTTTGCATGCTGATTTTCCGCCACCTATGGCGCATGCTCCCAAAATAGGCTTGCACCCAAAATAAACTTTCTTCTCCCAAAATAGTTTTGCACCAACAGGCCCCCAACACTGATATGTGGCTCATCTCGAGCCACTGCACCTTAGTTCACACTTTGGATGGCTAGCTGCAACTCCTGAAACACCTGTACCAACTGATTGAATTTTTGTTTAACTTGGTTTCTCTCATATACCATATTTTCCAAACTCTGCTCTATAATGTTCTCTGCCAGCATTGTTCTACATTCAACATGTGTGTGCTCTATTTTCCCCTTATCTTCCTGCAATGTTTCTATTATCCCCTCTGCTTCCTACTGTAGTGGCTCCAATTGAGCCTGTCTTGCTTGCTTGTCTATTTGTGCAGCCTTAAAATCTGCCTGCAGGTTCTTCATATCCTACCCGCTCCTCATCCTTTCTAGGATGGAAATTTCCTTCTGCGACTACTTTAGTTACTAAATGTCTGCAGTGATCTTTTCTCTCTTCTAGTCCAGTTGTTGGATTTTCTCATATTCTTCCATATTGGTCCACATTTGAGCAGTCTTCTCTTATAGTTCCTCCACTGCCTTAGATTCTTGCACAATACTATCGATATGCGTAGTAGCCTCATGTTCCATTTTATATCTGAATTTTGGAGGTGTAGCAGGAGTCAATTTCTCCGTGATCTCTGTAAAATCCATTCTGTACTGCTCCATGAGCTGTGCAATATTTTGAAACTTCCATGTGTGTGTGTCTTTTGGCTCCTGCGTGGAGTCTGGGATATTTTTATAGACATATGCCAGGCCCTTTTCTAACCTATCTGCACATTTCTTCTCTTCCTCCTTCTCCAGATTCAACTGGTCATAGGTAATCTGTAGCACCTCTGCAACCTCCCTACCATCTACCAAGTGGTGGCATCTATGTGGGCCCTGGATTGGACTTCCTGCATGACACTTTCTTGCAGCCTGTATAGCACATTTGTAGGTATCTGTGCCATAACCAACTCAAGTTGGTTGATGTCCCCAAATGGTTTTCACACTGTCTCCTCCTCAACTCATAGCATCTGTTGTGTGACCATGAAGTTTTCACTTCCCTTCACCACTATCTCCACTATTTTTTCTTGTTCCTTCTACACAGGTGGTTGGTGTGTCTTCTTTGGCTATTGCACTGTAAATATATAAAACCTTTGTAGAGTATCATGGACTTCCACTAAAGTCACCATGATCTCATCCCTCTATGCCTCATTTGCATGGACCACATCTTCCCCCTTTTCCTGGACTTTGTCTGCCATGATCTCGACATCGTCCTCTGTATGGGTGATGATAGGAGGATTCTTATGGTATTTCATCTTCTTGCATGTTTCCTCCTCCTGCATTGCAGTTCTCTTCACCTATTAGGTATGCACCCCAGTCTTCTTCTTTTGTGCCTCCTCCTCTTCAAGCCGAGAGGTTTCTCCATTTTTGGCATCGACCTTGAATTCTGCCCTTGACACTGTTTCTTTCCTCCTTGTATTTTTCGGTGTTGTGTTACTTCTTGCCACTTGAGTGCATTTTGCAGACTTCCTAGTGTTTTCAATCAGGCTACTTGTCTTTGTCAATGTGCATGCCTCTATTTTTTCCTTGGATTTGACTTCCTTCTTTGTAGTTGACAACTTCTACTACACAAGCTAGCCTTTGATGATCCATTCAACCTCTTCTTTGGATACACATTACTGCATCTCCAACCATTTTTTATTCGGGTCCCTTGTGGCCTGAATCCACATGTGTTGTTTGTATGCCTTGAACGGAAATACCTTCGTACTCCTAGACCACCTCAACAAGAATCCTCCATATGTTTTTCATTCTCTATTGTATGTCCTCCTTAACCATGGAAAACACTATGATATTAGCTTGTTGATTCTTAGTATCCTTGGCTTACTAGAGGGTTTTGTACTTTGTTGTGTATCACATCCCCTTCCTATCTAGAAAATTCGATAACTTTGGTTCCTACCAAGCTACCAAAGCGATGAGGATGAGGAGCAATGAATAATGGAATTCAGTTCCATTTTCCTATGCATCCTTGCAATCGATCAAAAATTGATTTAAGAGGTACGGTGTCAAGCTAAAAATTACCCCTTTCATGCACTACGCAGCGACTTCTATGACTCATGTTGGATCCTCTTCCTTCCTACATTTCCTCAACAATTTGCAAGCCATTAGCTTGCTGGAAAACCACATTCTGGCGTCTTTGATATCTTTGATCACAATACCCTTGTTCCCCCTATTAGTTCCAAAATACGCTTTGACAATCTATGCAATTTCTTTCATGTGCGCTTTATTCTCTAAGTACTCTTTGGGTTTTACGCCAACAGTGGAAAACCCTGTAATTGTTAAAATCAGAGCCACTTCGATGAGGACTAGCCTATCCATCCACAGTATACCCCCATGTACCCTGACCAATAACTGCTTGACACATAGTCATACATTCTTACCGTAGCTAAAGTGTAGTATGTCTAGGAGGTTCATGATGCTAGAATTGTAGAGCTTTGTTATCCACTCTTCGAGTTCCATGATGGGTCTGCCTAAGGGTCCTATCTCCCCCGTGTCTTCCAAATAAGTCTCCTCTAAGAGGTCTGGAAAATTTGTCGCTTCACGAGCATCATGGTCTGAGTATCTCAAATTTTTCACTTTCCCGAGTATATCCTCCATGGTAACCATGATGTTCAGGATGTATGGGAGTGTGATCTTTGTGGTGTCCTACACCTTTCTTTTATGGCCGACAGATGGGTGGCCTTTACCACTATTTTGTTTGTGTCTTCTTCTTCCCCCTTGGTTTTTAGATAATTCACGATATCCTTGACCAACACCTCCTCTGCATCATGACCTTGTTGTTGGCCCTTCATTTCCTCAGGTTTGGAAGGTGTTTATGGGTTAGGGTTTTCACTTCCATTTGGGTTTGCAGAGATCTGACCCATGTCACCTTGTGCAGTCATCGAGGTTTTCTCCTCTACCCTCGTCAGATTGAGTGACTATGTCATCGAGGTTGTGACATCCTCCAATTCGACCACATTCTCATGCTCTGGCATTCATTCTTCCTTCATCTGACCTATTGAGTAACCCTAGTATATATTCCCAGGGAGACAACCTTTGGAAGTGTCATGCTGGATACAGAGTGGTCAATTTCTCTCTTCTTCGCACAATTTACCTAGGTTGCACTCTTCATCTCTCTCTTTGCTAAAAAATCTCTAAGTGTCGAACCTTCCCATGTTTTTCCCTCTTTATAGATCCGATCATTAATGTTCTGCAATATTTTTCATTTTTTCCGTGCATTTGTGTAGTGTCCATTGTTCCTTGTGCATGGTGTCCAATTTTCATACACTTCTTTTGTTGTCTATTGCATGTGACATTTTCCAATTTTCTTCCAGTCAACCTACTTCGTCCTCTTTTTATATTTTTCTTATTTTTCTTCTTTTTATGTATTTTGGTCATTTTTATTTCCTAATTTCTACTATAGTACACTATACACAAGGATTCCTTACTATGCTACAACTACTGAGAATTAGTAGGTTGACTTTCCCTATACAATTTCAGTCGACTACCATTCACCATTCCTTGCATTTTTGTTCCTGTCAAGTCCTTTAGCTACACATATCCTCCATCTGTGACATACATCAATTCATATGGCCCTAGCCAATGCATTCTGAAATTACCATGATGTTGCAAAAATTGTTGTCATATAGTAGAACTAGGTCTCCTTCCTTAAATCTCTTCTTCTTTATGTGTGTCATGCCAGGATTTGTCCCTTTCTTTCTGCAGTTCTTGGTGGAATCCTGCCAGAATCCTGTCTTCCTCCAGTTCGACTTAACCTTTCTTGTAATGTACCTCTTTCTGTCATATTTGTAATTTTTGCAAAGCGCAGACTGGGTACCAAAAATTCTAATGGCACCACTGCTTTTTATCCACACAACAATCTGAATGGTGTTTTTCCTGTAAAATTATTGCATGTAGTCCTATATGCCCATAATACTGCTTGTATTTTTAAATCCCAATCATTTATGTTCACATTACAAATATTTGTCAAGGAATTCTCCAAAATCTTGTTGAAAGCTTCTACTGTCCCATTTTCCTAAGGATGATATGTGTACTCTTCTGGTGTTAGAATTCAAATTCCTCAGCCATAGCCTAGATGGTACTATTAATAAAATGGGTGCCTTGGTCACTCATTAGAATCCTAGGACATACAAATATTGTAATAAACTTCTCAGATAAGAAGTGTGTTGTTGTCTCTACGCTGCAATCCTTGACTGGTTCTACTTCTTCCCATCTGGTTAAGTATTTCGTCGTGGTAATGATGTATCTAGATCATCACCTTCTTATTGGTGGATTAATCGGTCTGACAAAGTATATCTCCCACTTTTCAAATACCTGAAGAGTTACTTGGGGTCTTAGGGGCATCTCATCCCTTCTGTTGGGTTTTCCAACTCTCTGACAGACATCACCATTTTGGAAATATTCTTTTTCATCTTTATGGATTGTTGGCCACCATAAACCTGCGTGCAATACCTTCTGCATGATAGATTTTCCTAGATAATGTTCTCCATATATACATTCATGAGAATATGTTAGAACCATGGGTCATTCATGTTGATTAAGGTTGGTTCTCATTGATGTCAACCCTTGAAGAAATCCCCGTAGCATAAAGTTTTGGTTAATGGACCCAAGATTTTTTTATGTAAAGATTATTGTTTGCACAAGGGAAGACCCAGGGTTCAATGCTACAACAGTGCACCAACAAAACCCTAACTATTGGCCCTTTCGGCAACACCTGCGAAGAAGATGAAGTCTCACCTGAGGTAGAGGCAGGGGTGGTTGTAGGACTCAGGTGTCTGCAACCTTAGCTGGGACACAGATATGTGATTGTAATACTTAACAGAGCACTTAGCACCGATAGTTCATCAATATTTAACCA
This sequence comes from Picea engelmannii, assembly GCA_009831015.1. Lineage (NCBI taxonomy): Eukaryota > Viridiplantae > Streptophyta > Pinopsida > Pinales > Pinaceae > Picea > Picea engelmannii. The sequence goes on from ML839030.1 coordinate 42,195, forward strand.
CTATCTACTTCGCAGATAAAGTAGAGCATCACATCATTCATTCAAATATGATGTATCTAAGAACTTATCGTAGAGAAGTAGGTTATATCTAACAGATTCAGGCACTAGCACATTCATATAAGTCAGATCTAACATCCATATACATCATTAGTACAAAGCATAAATAGATCTATCTATCTATATCAAATCACTTAGCAAGTAAGGACATAAACACATCAACACATTGCACAAAGCAGAGCAACAAAACATAAATGTGGTTCACCCCCACCCTGGGGCTACATCCACCAACTCTTTTTCTTTATTATCTTTGTCAAGCTTCTTACAGTCACACAGCATCAAAATCCTACTCCGTAGAAGATAAGAGATCTGCGCGCACTCCTCCAGATCCTCCTTCTTTGATATAGGGTAAAGCACCAAGCCTTCTTAAAATTACTTGCATGTAGCTCTGCAAGTCTCACACAGTATGCATAGAGAACTTACAATCCTTCAATCACATAGATCTAACACTTAGCCATTCGTAACTTCCCTTTTCTTACATTTCCTAGACATCTATTTATACTTTACAAAATAGGCCTAAGCATGGGTAAGCCCATGAGCCGACATCCCATGCCTATTACATAATCCCAAATCCCAAAAAGGACCCAAAAAGGGGCCGATATCCCACGATATCTACTTCATCTTGCGCTCTTCCTTCGACAGGCTATCAAAGTCCCAAAATAGGTCAAACTTGACCAAGGGTCTCCCCAAAACTTGGTCAAGGGCCAACAAGCCCCCAACACACACTTGTGACTCATCCCAAGTCACTCTCATCTGGCTAGTTCTGCTTCAAAAGCCTCGAGCATGGATTGATCTGCTTCGAATTGTTGTTGTGCCACAACCTCCTATTTAGTGAACTCTTGAATGACTGCATCATTGACAGGTCCCTCCAGGCATTGTTCAGCTACAGTGATAACTTGCTCAAGTTCTTCTCCTTGGCCTTTGACTGATGTGAACAATTGGTAAGCCTTATCTTGTATAGGTTGGAGCCTTTGAGTTACTTCCATAACTCTTCTCTGGATAGTGTGGATCTGTTTCTTGGAAGTGCGTTGCTCTTGGTAGCGCTTCATTCTTACCACAACTGACAAGGGCTTCAGCTGTGCTTGTATCGTTTCGGCTTGATACTTCACCTCTTGGAGTTGCGACTCCAGTGCCTTCAGTTCTGGATTATCAGTGAGTTTCTCGTAGGTCTAGGCATTGCGATCAGTAAGTTTCTTACATTCCATAGCAAGGTATTTTATTCTCTCAATTGCGCTTCGAGCAGTTGCTTCTCTTTGATCCCTTACATCCTATGGAGTCTCGGGCACTGCGTAGAGCTCTAAGTCTGCTATGCA
>ML839032.1:0-14262 GCA_009831015.1 Picea engelmannii
CTTCACATTTTTGATATTTTTTTCTTCGGACAAAAACACTTTTGTAAACTTTTATCATTATTAATATGAGGCTCCTATCGACTTACTTGTTTTATGTACAAAAATGTGATTGGATTTTATAAATGTCTCAAATGTATGTCTAATAAATAATTATCCAATGCATCTGTTAATGTATTTAGACATATAGGAATGTGTTGATATTCAATGTAATCAAAATGACGTTTCAAGAGGTGAATTCGTAAATATACCCTTAAAAAAGTAGGATTTTAGATAGAATAAACATTACTCAACTCTAAGACTACTAATTGTGAGTCAAGTCATACAACAAGATGATATATTCCAAGTGAAACAATGTCAGTCAATAATTTGATGACTACATTGTATTCCACGATATTGTTGATTGCATGACCAAGGCATACACCATGTAGACTAATTAGTTCATCCGTAGGTGCATAGATTTCCCAAGCAACAAACACTAAGTTTTGAGTACTACGACTAGCGCCATCATCGAAGTCAATGTAGGGTAGTGAAGACACCGGCATCTGGAAACCAAGCACAATGTAAGGTAATGAATCGAAAGGTGGAACCAAACAACCAAAAAACACACAAGAGTATGATACACTAACATACACAACACTCATGCAAAAATGGTTTAAGCATAGTACTTATTCAAGTAAAGCCCATTTATGGGCTCACTCAAAGGGACTCCATCATAATCTACCAACTCATAAGCTCCCTTCTCCAATACTCGTTTCACAATATAAGGACCTCGCCACATGGGCTCGAATTTACTGGCCCCTAGAAAATCGTGATCTTGTTCGTAAAGAAGAACTAGATCACCTTCAGAAAAAACACATGGCTTGACATGCTTGTCATATTGGGCTTTAACACGTTTTTTTTTTCTGAGTTTCAATAACTAAGGCAACATCACGATGGGTTTCGTCTAATTGCATCAAATACAAAAGATGTTCCTCTTCAGTAGAGGTGTTAGGGAGAAGTTCGACGACTAGTTTCAAAGATGGGATCTCACATTCAATCGACAAAATTGCTTCGATACCATATACTAACTAGAAAGGTGTGAATCCCGTGGCAGACTTAACAGATGTTCAATAGGCCCATAATGCTGAGAACAACATCGTGTGCCAATTTGACTTATGAATTCCTACCATCCGTCAAAGTATAGTAGTGAGAATTTTGTTAATTGCCTCAACCTGGCCATTGGCCTGTGGATAATAGGGGGTCAAGTTTTCATGGAGAAGACCCAACTTTTCAGTAAGTTAAGACATCATAAAATTGCGGAAATGACTACCATGATCAATAACGATGGCTTGAGGGATACCAAATCTAGTAATGATATGATTGAATATGAACAACATTGTAGTTTTCCCGGTGTTATCAAATAGTAGCCATCGCCTCGGCCCATTTAGTGAAATAATCCACAACTACAATAATGTATCCATGCCCCTCGACCGAGTTAGGGTTACATGTCATTAAGTCAATTCCCCATTTGGCGAATGGACCAACATAAACTACAGGGTGAAGAGGAGCAGGGTGAGATCGGATATTATTTTTATAAGTTTGACAAATGTGGCATTTTGGATGATAATAATGCAATCCTTAAACAATGAAGGAAAAAAAAATCAGCTCATAAGATATTTTGGGCAGGGCATACCCAGACATATGACTGCCACATGCTCCTGAGTGATAGTCATTCAAAGCTTTCTCATCTTCATCGTAGGTGAGACATCATTGAAATATGGAATCAATACCATGACGGTAAAGGGTATCAACAAGGATGATGTATTGATAGACTTGGTGCCATATACGACGACGATATGTACTAGAGAGATCAGGTCGGGAAGTTTGAGTCTAGAGATAGATGATAATATCTTTGTACCATACATCATCAGAACTGATCAGAAAGAGGGATTCATTAAGTAAAGAATCCCCTGCCACATTTTCTATTTTAGTAGAGGGAAGGTCACATATCAATTCAGAAAAAACCAAATACTTCTTTCACTTGGCGCATTCAAACTCCAAGTCAAACTCCTAGAGAATAACTATCCATTTAGAGTACTTTTGATCCAGGAGGCTCCCCAGGTCCAGAAAATGCTCAAAAATGAAATTTCTCAGAATTGAGTGAAACCAATTCCATCGAGACCGACTCGTCGCATTGATTCTGACCATATATTTACTTTCTCAAACATGCTCTGTATGAGAGAGTTATCACACTCCGATCAGATTCTCAAACAGTTAAAAAGTCAAAGGTCAATTGGCAAAAAGTCAATGTTGATGTCAACATGACGTAATAATGACATTACCAAAGCTATTTAATGATGCTGATGTGGCAGAGACAAGTGGCGACCTGGGATTGGGAAGATGTGGCAGACTTGGACCAATACAGTCTGGACACGTGGAAAATAGTTGGTCAAATTTGGTGGTGCCATGTGGCCCAGGCATGGGTGGCCATGTGGCACCTAGTCACCCATTCAAAAAACGTGTGAAAATTTCTAAACATATGTTTGGGGTCCATGGGTTTTGAACCCACGACCAACCACCAAGCCAACAACTAGGGGAATGGTCCAAGACCAACGTGCCACCATATTTATTGTTTCAAATAAACCATATTTTATTATAAATGTTACATATGTTTTAAGGTTCGCATGGAGGGGGCTGGGGCTAAGCCCCATCCCGTGGTCTATACCCATAGATGCGACTGGGGGTGCGACATATGGCATAACCACTACCCATCAAACCACCAACGCGCTTTAAGCCTTCGGTTCCAAGGTGTTCGCTATATATCCAGGGGCTATCCATATTTGCGTGCGGGGTATATCCATTAGTCCACACGTCCCGTGGAAGGTGCCCAAAGACTAGGGGATGGAGCCTATTCAAGGCTAGCGTGCAGCCCAAAGGGCTGGCGCTTTGCCATATGAAGCTACATGTGACCAATTTTGAGGGGCGCGCGCCTTTGTTTGGGGGCTTAGCCCATATATTAATGTTTAAAAGTGGGGTTTTTACCCTGTTCATGCAATTTTAATTGATTTTCCCTGATTTAGTGACCAAAGTTGGTTTTTTGAGGATATCTTGGCCATTTAGAGGGGGATTTGATCCCAAAAAGAGGCTAGATATTCAGGGGAAGTTGGGCTTCCTCATATGAACTTGAAAACTATATAAACCGGGCTTTTTGAAGCTTGAGAATAACTTTTTGATGAATGGATTTGAAGGAGCAGCTTGTAATTTTTGGCCTTTTCTCATGATTTGAGAGGCATTTTTGTCATGTTCTTGAGAGGATTTTGATGAGGCATGTATGAATCCGATCAAGGAGGTCTTGCACAACAGATCTGAAGCATGTATTGTAACAAAAAAGAGCCAATGTAAGAGAACTTGATCATTTAAAGAACAATAAAGAGGTCCTCCTTTTGGAAGGGGGCCCAGAGATGTAGCCAACGATTGGTGAAATCCGTTAACAAGTTCTTGTCTCTATTTCTCTTTCTGTTTTGCTGTTCTCTTCTCTTAATTTGTAGCATGGTTATTAATGGTTGATCTCTTTAATCATTAATGAGTATCAAGTAAAAGTCACATTTGATATTCCGCAACAAGTTAATGAGTTTATGTATTTCACATTCTTATCAATCCGATGCATAAAGTACAATAAACTAAACTTGCAATTTATCAGTAATACCTATCATTTTTGGATCAAGTTTATGGTATCAGAGCATTTGGTTTTGAAGGTTTGATAGGAATTGCAAGCATTGGATGCTCACCAGAGAAAAACTCAAGCGAGGAGAAGGCCAACCTGAGGCTCTTAATATAAAGATTCAAAGGAGACCACATAGACAAGAGATGTATTCACCGAGAAAACTAGGTCCTTTTTCATCTAAGGATGATTTCTTTGAGTCATTTCAATTAATGAAATCCATGGTAGAGGAAATTTACCATGAAAGAGGACAACAGAGAAATCCAAAAGTTGAAGAAGGTGAATCTTCAGTAAGAGCAGAAGGAGGAGTTGGAGGTGGTGGAGCTTCAGAACCTTCTTCTCCTCCATCCTCTTCATATACAAGTGAAGCAAGTGTACATCCCTCCAAGGATAAGAAACCTAAAAAAATCTCATCATTCTTCTGATATGCCTTTATTAACGTTAGATGTAAAGTTTCAATTACCCACTTATGATGGTGAATTAGATGCAAACAAGCTAGATAATTGGGTGAGACAATTAGAAGTCTATTGCAGGATACAAAGGATTGTTGATGATGAAACAAAGATCCAATTTGCAAGTCTCAAATTGGGAGGCACAACTCTCATATGGTGGGAAAGAAAAACTAAGGATGATCTCAATAAAAGTGGTAAAACAATCTCTTCATGGAATGACTTTATCACTGCTTTGAAGAAACAATTTTATCCATTAGCATATATGCAACAGGAAATGATGAATTGGAAAATTTTAAGGCAAGCTAAAGGTCAAAGTGTACAAGAATATACTCAAACATTTTGTAAGAAAGCATTCAATTTGGGTATTCCTTTATATACACAAGAGACACTCCTAAAATATATTGGTGGTTTACATTCTTATCTCAAGCACACTATTCTTATGCTAAATCCTTCTAACTTTGATGAAATATGTGTACAAGCCATTCACATTAAATCAAGTAAAGGGAATGTTGGTGATAGTGTTTTTATAGATACTTGGCAAAGAAAGGATTCAAGGAAAAGGAAAGAGAAAGAGAAGAGGACAACCACAACAAGAAAGGAGAAGCTTACTTGCAAGCATTGCAATAAGGTAGGCCATGATGAAGATCATTGTTGGATCTTACATCCCGACTTGAATCCAAAGAAGTATGCCAAACAGGGAAGGAAGAATACCACAACTGTGACATTTCAAGTGGATCTTGGATCAGATTCCGATGATGAGAAAAAAGTTGTAGGTAATGGAATCCGAGGTATAAATTCTATTGCAAGTACTAGCTCTTCTAAATCAGTTGTTGTAAATGATGAGTGTAAAAGGAGTGAACTTTTCCACATAAGGGTCATAAAAAATAATATTAAAGTTGATACTTTTGTAGACGGTGGATCACAAGCCAATCTAATCAGTGAAGAGGTTGTAAATAACATGGGACTTGAAACTAAGCCACATCCTAAACCATATCCATTGGGATGGATGTGCGGTGATAATAATTTGCAAGTAACCAAGCAATGTAAAATTAAGTTTGCAATCACTTATAATTATGTTGATGAAGTAGAGCTTGATATAGTTCCACTGGACATATGTGGAATTGTACTAGGAAGCCCATACCTTTATGATAGGGAAGGCATATTCTACAGGGAGGAAAATAAATATTGCTTCAAGAAAGATGGGAATGAGTACATTGTTTGTGCTCATCGCATGAAAACTGATAGAACTTTTGCAACTACAGGGAAGTTAAAAAGAATGGTAAATGCAAGCAAAAGTTTAACACTTATGTCTGTAACAAAACATGAAGTTTGTGATGCTAAACATGAGATGGTTCAATATGTTTCTAACAGTCATGAAGTATCACCAGAGGTACAACATGAGGTTCAGTTGCATAGTTTGATTACTGTTCCTGTGCAGAAGGGGAAGCATGTTTTGTCATTTTCATTCGCATACTCAATATTGTTGTTTAGTTTGTTGCTATTTAGTGATGTATGGCTACAAAATGTGACAAATAATGTAGAAGATTGTGCGATAAATGAAATGATTACTTTGATAAACAATGTTATCTCAGTTTTTATGTTTGTTGTGATTAGTCAGGTGATCATTGTCCCAACAGAGAGGATAGATGATATAGAACAAGTGGGGAGGTAGTACCCTCACTTCTTACCTGAGTAAAATCAGACTTTTGGTGGTCCAAAATCTTCCAAAGTGGGGAGGAATGATCCAGGAGGCTCCCTAGGTCCAGAAAATGCTCAAAAATGAAAGTTCTCGAACTTGAGTGAAACCAATTCCATTGCGACCATATCATCGCGCTGATTCCGACCATATGTTTAATTGCTCCGTATGTGAGATTTATCGCACTCTGATCAGATTATCAAACAACTAAAAAGTCAAAGGTCAACTAGAAAAAAGTCAATGCTGATATAAAGTAAGCATGACATAACCAAAGCTATTTAATGATGCTTATGTGGCAAAGACAAGTGGCGACCTATGAATGGGCGGATGTGGCAGACTTGGACCAATATAGTGTGGACACGTGGCGAATAGTTGGTGAAATGTGGTGGTGCCACGTGGCCTAGGCATGGGCGGCCACATGGCACCTAGTCACCCAGTCAGAAAACATGTGGCAAGTTCTAAAAATATATTTGGGGTCCATGGTTTTTGAACCCATGACCAACCACCAAGCCAACGACTAGGGGAATGGTCCAACACCAACGTGCCACCATATTTCTTATTTCAAATAAACCATATTTTATTATAAATGTTGCATATGTTTTAAGGTTGGTGCAGAGGGGGCTGGGGCTAAGCCCTAGCCCGTGGTATATCAACATACATGCGATTGGGGGCGCGACATATGGCATAACCACCACCCATCAAACCACCGGCGTGCTTTAAGCCTTCGGTTTCGAGGTGTTCGCCATATATCCAGGGGCTATCCATATTTGTGCGCGAGGTATATCCATTAGCCCATAGGTCCCGTGGAAGGCGCCCAAAGACTAGGGGATGGAGCCTATTCAAGGCTATCACACAGCCCAAAGGGCTGGTGCTTGGCCATATGAAGCTGCATGTGACCAATTTTGAGGGGCGCGCATGACATTTTGGGGGCTTAGCCCATATATTAATGTTTAAAAGTGGGTTTTTTACCTTGTTCATGCAATTTTAATTGATTTTCCCTGATTTAATGACCAAAATTGTTTTTTTTGGGATATCTTGGCCATTTGGAGGGGTTTTGATCCCAAAAAGAGGCCATATCTTCAGGGGAAGTTGGGATTCCTCATCTGAACCTAAAAACTATATAAACCAGCCTTTTTGAAGCTTGAGAAGAACTTTTTGATGCAGGGATTTGAAGGAGAAACTTGTAATTTTTGGCCTTTTCTCATGATTTGAGAGGCATTTTTGTCATGTTCTTGAGAGGATTTTGATGAGGCATGTATGAATCTGAGAAAGGAGGTCTTTCACAACATATTTGAAGCATGTATTGTAACAACAAAGAGCCAATGTAAGAGAACTTGAGCATTTAAAGAGCAATAAAGAGGTCCTCCACTTGGAAGCGGGCCCAGAGACGTAGCCGACGATTGGTGAACTCCGTTAACAAGCTCTTGTCTCTATTTCTCTTTCTATTTTGCTGTTCTCTTCTCTTAATTTGTAGCATGGTTATTAATGGCTGATCTCTTTAATCATTAATGATCATCAAGTAAAAGTCACATTTGATATTCTGCAACAAGTTAATGAGTTTATGTATTTCACATTCTTATCGATTCGATGCATAAAGTACAATAAACTAATCTTACAATTTATCAGTAATACCTATCATTTTTGGATCAACTTCCCCCCCAACAATTTTTGGGTAAGGATATGTTGCATGGGGTTGCAGTCGAAAATGACTGTGGTTCTGCGTAACAAGATGTAGTGACGCAAACGTTGAACAACTTGAACAATTGCCAAGGCGAACTTATCCACATGTAGGTATTTGGTTTCGGTAGTCATGAGACTCTGAATCAAATAATATATCACATGCTCATCATGTGAATCATCCTCTTGGACTAAGACCATAGAAATGGTAGAGTCCAAAGCAGCTAAATACAGGAAACAATCGTGGCTATAGTCAGGGGGAAACAACAGTGGTGTACGGGTTAAGGTGAGTTTCAAAGCATCAAAAGCTTTGTTTGCAGTATCGTCTCATACAAATTCGTAACCTTTCTTGAGAAGCCGAGTGAATCCTTTTGTTAATTCAGTGTAATTGAGAATGAATCGATGAAAAAAGTTTTCCTTCCCTTGCAAACTTTGGAGCTGGCGTAGCGTGGAAGGAGGAGGTAGATTAAGAATAGCCTCAACCTTCAAGGGGTCTACCTAAATCCCATGTATAGACACAATAAAGCCAAGAAGTCGACCGGATTCCACACAAAAAACACATTTGTGTGGATTCAAACGTATGCGATAATAACGACAATGTAGGAAAATGGCCTGCAAATGTGCTAGGTGATCTTGACGATGCATGGAATGCATCGATAGATCGTCTAGATAGGGTTTTACGATGTGCTTAATGTCATGAAAAGTGTAAGACATAGCACACCGAAAAGTTGCACCAACATTTTTGAGAACAAAGGGTAATTTCCGGTAGGAAAAGGTTCCCCAAGGGAAAATAAAATAAGTCTTGTGTCAATTTGTTGGTAAAATATTGATTTGATTATAGCCAGAGAAACCATCCATCAAGGAGAAGATTTCACTCCCTGCACAGTCATCAACGATCTGGTCAATGAAAGAGGTTGGATAATTGTCCTTAGGAAAAGCTTTATTTATATCCCTATAATCTATACAAACGCGGATCATGCCTTGTTTCTTGTTTACCGGAACAAGATTGGATACCCAATCAGTCAAAGCCACAGGATAGACAAAGCCAGCTTTAAGAAGTTTTTCAAATTCAAGCTTGATAGTAACAACTTTATGTGGATGTACTAGGTGAAGTCTCTACTGAACGGGTTTAGCGTCTGGATATGTATTAATCTCATGCACAATGATATTAGGATCAATACCTGGAATTTCTTCATAACTCTGGGTAAAAACGTCACAAAATTCTTGAAAAAGGGATTTATAAGTGCAAACCTCATCAATAGAACATGAGGCACCGATATGAACATTTTCCACGACTTCGAGTTTAATTGATATGTCAATAGGAACGATAGGTGAAATTTTACTCAAGTTCCATTCATACAAAACATCGTGTATTGACTCAGGAACAAAAGAAATAACAACAACGATCGACAGAGTCGAAATCCGTTGGTAGCTCTCTATGGTGTCACATTCTAGGAAGAGGATGGAACGATGATGCCCATCGTCCCATGGAGTATCTTCCATAGACATGAATGACATGATCATCTCGTCAGTAGGAAAGATCACGTGAAACATATCAGTAGATGAATCACAAAGAGAAGGAGGAGAAGGATTTTTCGATTGAATAGCTTGATAAGCTGATTCGACCAGACTTAAAGGCATCTGGTCACCGTAACAAAGATAATCACCAGAGTTAGGTACTATCCACAGGTCATATGACTTGGGGGTTTCACGAACAACAATTGAGATCATGTTAAATGAAGCAACAAAAGGAGGAAGAATATCGAGCAGTGGAATAGGAAATGTACCCATCAAAGTTGAATCTTTTAAAAGACCCACGCCAACATTCTCATAACCAGGATGTGTCTTTGAGATAAAAGGCACGTTGCTAGTACACGAATCATAATTAAAGAAGGCAATTTGGTCGACAGTAACGACCTTTCCTTGTTGTGGGAAACGTAACACACGAAAAAGGGTAGACACAACTGCATGCATGGAATCAATCCATCTACGACCAAGTAGAAGGTTGTAATCAAGAGGTGCATCAAAGACCTGAAATTTGACATTGACCAATTTTCCTTGTAACGTAATAGACAATGAAGGAAGAACACCGTAAGGTTTAAAACCTGTACCATTGAAGGCCTTGAGAGTATTGTGTGACTCGGTAAGGGTAGGAGAGCCAATATCTTTCCAACAAGTAACAAACATAACGCAAGTCGAGGTTCCTTCATCAATAACGGTTCACGATATATTCTTGTTTTCCGCAACAACTTGGATCTGAAATGCTAATTGAGGAGGAAGCCTTAGAATATGATCTTACAAGTCAAATATTATCAAATTGGTATCGATAGGATCAATTCCACCAATAGCCTTTAACAATGCCTTCTGTTGAGTAGGAAAACTTTGAAGGACTTCGAGAGCCAACATCGCAGAGGGTGCTTGTGCAAGGTCTTCTACAATGCTGTAGTTTTGGGCAACACGTGTGTGAGGATTGAACGAAGGATTTCGAACAATGCCCTTGGGAGGAGGGCTAAGAATTGTATCGAGACCCGATCATTCTATACGAAGAGCACCATTTGGAGGTGAAGTTGGAGGAGGAAGTTGAAACAACGAAGGTGGTATATCAACATCTTTCTCTTTCGATGGAGAGTAATCTTTGGCTCGAGTTGTGACTACAACTTCGTTCTTCTTGGAGTCACCAATACACATAAGGACATAGGATGAGGTAGAAGGAGAGGGTTGGTCATGAATGACCAATTGGGCCTGCTGCTGAGAAGGAAATGGTTGTGACAAGACGACAGGTGTAGAAGGTTTCTTGGTCCCTTGCAGGAATTTAGTAACCTCAGCATGTCGTGAACAATATTTTGCATAATGATCATCACCAGAAATAAGGCAAGGGTAACAAGGTTTACATTTATCTTTTTCATTAGCGGGTTTCACTTTGAGCTTCTCAGATTGTTGATTAGTATTTTTGTCCTCCTTATTCTTACCTTTCCATTTCTTTTTATTTTGATTTTTATTGGTAGGTGTAGATTGAATCGAATTAACTTCAGAAGTTTTACCAGCAGAAGGAGTAGGAGTAGGATTATTTTGTACATTAGAAGTGGTGGAATTAGGATTGGTATGACTGGCTTGTTTAGACTGAGTCTCAACATGAAAAGTTCCAATCACAACATCAACAACATGAGAAGCTACTCGAGGTGTTGGGGTAGGATTCATGGAAGGATGAGGAGCGTCAGGGATCAAGTCGTAAAGTGTGCCCGTTTGTGAATAAATGAGATCTAGATATTGAGCACGACTAATCACCTACTCTTCAGTGATGACACCACCCATGGCCACATCATGGGCTATGGGACCAATGAGTGATTTGGTAAACCACTCTGCCAATAGTTGATCAGGAAGGAGAACTTTGAGTAAGCGTATTCTCCTCCTTTACTCATGGATGTGATAAGAAATATGAGTGGAAGAAGATTGTTTAAAAGAGCTCAAAATTTTGGTTTCTGTCTCATATCGAATTGGAAACTTGTAATGTGTTAAGAAGGTGATGGATAATGTATTAAAGTCATTAAATAATCCTCACGGTAACTCAATGTACCATTTTTCTACTGAGCCCGTGAGAGTTCGTTGGAAAAGTCATAATATTATGGAGTCATCCATCAATGAGTTGGACGAACACCAAAGATGGAAAGCATAACGTGATTATTTTGGTCTTCTCCCGATCGACCGTCAAACTTAGGAATGTCAAATGGTAATTTGGTTGGGATGACAGGTCAATAAGGAGAGTTCAAAATAGGATCATTAAAAATCCTAGACAAATCCGGTAAATCCAAAGTGGCAAGAAAAGGAAATTGCCTGTTCACTTGAGGAAACTTGTAGTTTTGGGAGGAAGTTCCGTAGGTATACCAGTAGGACCATAAGTGGTATGTAGATAGTTAGACAATCCCAAGAGATTTGGTTGTGGAGGGTTTTGATTAAGATTAGGTATGTTCCCTTGGAAAGGAACATTAGATTGAAAATTTTGACCCTAGGTAGGATTCATAGAACCTGGATACGGTTGACCAAAATTAGGGGGTACAAAATATTTAACTTGAGGATGTTTCCCCCAGATGGTTGTTGATTCCCTTGGAAAGGAGGATTCCAAGGTTGATATTGTAACACAGGTATATTTTGTCCATAAATTGGGTTATGGCATCCAAATTGAGGTTTCCCCCCAAGTTGAGGTTGTCCCCCAATCTGAGGTTGCCCCCGAAATTGAGGTTTCCCCCCAACTTGAGGGTGACCTCCAATAGGAATCTGAAAAACCAGAAGCAACATAATGAATGGTGCCTCCAAGTGGATTGGATCCACTAGGGATAGAACGATTAGATCTTCCAAACAAAGGTGGAAGAGGAATGTAAGGCCCCCAAGAGAGAACCTAGGTAGGTGTAGGAACAAATTGACTAGTGGCATTATACCTAGGAGGAACAAAAAGTCTAGACCCTCTGGATGGATTCTGAGTGGGAATATCAATGGAAGCGTTCAAAGCATTATACCCAGGGGGAAGTGACATATTTGGTCTAAGCGGAAGTGGTGTTCCAATAAGAGCTTGAGTGATAACCACATTTCCGGTAGAAATAGTCGTAGCTTGTGGGACCATAGTAGAATGGGCCATCTGGAGAGGAATAATTGAGTGAGAACCAACCAACGTTTGGTATGAAATTGTGGTGACATTACTGATTGTGCTAGTAAAATGGTCTAAAGGTACCATGTAGGTAACAGACATTTCGGGAACTTGCGATGCCATAGGTTGATTAGAAATCGTTCCTAGTGCTCCATAAAGATCACGTACTGAAGAAGGGGCAGAACTAGGATTAAAAATTCAAGTAGTGTGAGCCGGGGTTCTAAATGATTCACTTTGAAAAAGTGGATCGTCTACTCTAGATCCTGTGTTAGGTCCAGTAGGTACTTCAATATTCTCAACAACAACAATTTCTTCCGACGAGTTCATCCAAATCAAATTTGTGTCATGTCTGATACTCAATAATGGATTTGGGGGAAGTCTGAATGCCTCTAAAGAATCCAAAACAATTCGGAATCCCTCTAAAGAGTGTGAGCTTCCAACCCGTGAGGATACTTCGTTATTGATTTCTCCCTCAGGAGATCCCTCTAGTGAGTTAGGAAGCAAAGGAAGGTAACCTTCCAGATCTTCCAGGGGTATCCCTTGCATCTTACGTGAATGACGAAGGCTGATGTTGGCTGTACCAAATAAAGAATGAAAAAAATCTATGGTCAACTAGAGAAACAAACAACACTCACTAATAAAATCTAGAAATAAAATCAAGCAAACAAACCTTCTTATTTCGAAGGCACTAGTTGGTGATGAAATCCAATGTCGTGAAATCAAGACAAGAAAGGTCTAGGATAAAGCGGGTGGAAAAGTTACATTGATGACCTTCTTAACAGACTTACACCCTGGTGCAAGCTCCCACACATAATCGTGGGTATACCCTCCAAGGAGCCCAAGTGAGTTTGGCCAACGTCGATTCTAGGTACCGTGAAGAATTTCCCCTTCACAGTCACCTCGTGTAAATACCCTAAAGAGATAGTCTACTAAGGTTACCAACTACAAAAATGATGCCTGGGGGCACATTTGACAGTCCAATCCGCGCGCAAAGGTAGGGTATCTAGCCCGAAATCAACTCGAGAAGCTCCCACACATAATCATGGGTATAGTCTCAAGTGACCCCCAATAATATGCGCAATCTCTACACTAAGACCAACAAAGCAAGGTGAGTAACTCTGCCAGTCCTAATACGACCTCATGATTAACCCTTTTGTTAGAAGGGCTTCCCAGGACAAAATGTAGCAATTGGATTTGAACTCTCCCTATCACAAAATACTATTGCATATTTTGATGCTTTGGAGAGTGTGCCTTACAACCTATTACAAAGCGCTATCCTAGCTAATGTTGGTGAAGAGAATTTCTAGAAAATAAAATTTGCTAATGAATTTAAAATTACACTGTATTTTAAAGGCTGTTGTTTACTCAAAAGGGAGACAGGAATGAAACTGATGATGTTGCGACCTTGACCTAATAAAATGCAAGAAGAGATGAATATGCAATATTTCAATTCGATGAGCTCTAATTACAGTAGGGAGAAGGTATTTCTTTTGAAGTACAAAAGCTATGAAATACAATTTCTCAATTCCGAATGAACAAAATCCCAAACAATCATGAACTATAAAATTTTCCAAATTCTCTCTTAATCAAGTATTTCGAATGCAATAATTTTCTTATGAAAGATTACTAAAAAGAAAAAATGAGTTCAGTTCTTCCTTTCCTAAATCAAATCAGATATGTAACGACGAAAGGAAATCATAATCCAAGAAAATTAACACACTCTCAACACAATTACCAAATAGAACTTGTAATGTAGACAAAAATGAAAAAGATAAGAAATCTTTTTGTGAAATGAAAACAAAAATGTCTTTCAATCAACAAACAATATGGAAAGTAAAATCAATCCAAAACTTCAAATAAATCAAAGACCCTTTGTCAAACAAACACTCATATCAATATCCAAAGATTATATCCTTGTAACAAAGATCAAAAGAAAAAACTTGCAAAATTAAAAAAGAAATAATTTCAATCCCTGAAAACCAATCAAACACAAGTTTTAAAAAATCAACACTGGTATCAAAAGTTCATCCTAGGCAACTGAGGAAAAATTGGGCGAAAAAAGAAAAATTGGTTCACTCCTACAATTCCTACAGGAATC
>ML839032.1:14362-28073 GCA_009831015.1 Picea engelmannii
CTTCACATTTTTGATATTTTTTTCTTCGGACAAAAACACTTTTGTAAACTTTTATCATTATTAATATGAGGCTCCTATCGACTTACTTGTTTTATGTACAAAAATGTGATTGGATTTTATAAATGTCTCAAATGTATGTCTAATAAATAATTATCCAATGCATCTGTTAATGTATTTAGACATATAGGAATGTGTTGATATTCAATGTAATCAAAATGACGTTTCAAGAGGTGAATTCGTAAATATACCCTTAAAAAAGTAGGATTTTAGATAGAATAAACATTACTCAACTCTAAGACTACTAATTGTGAGTCAAGTCATACAACAAGATGATATATTCCAAGTGAAACAATGTCAGTCAATAATTTGATGACTACATTGTATTCCACGATATTGTTGATTGCATGACCAAGGCATACACCATGTAGACTAATTAGTTCATCCGTAGGTGCATAGATTTCCCAAGCAACAAACACTAAGTTTTGAGTACTACGACTAGCGCCATCATCGAAGTCAATGTAGGGTAGTGAAGACACCGGCATCTGGAAACCAAGCACAATGTAAGGTAATGAATCGAAAGGTGGAACCAAACAACCAAAAAACACACAAGAGTATGATACACTAACATACACAACACTCATGCAAAAATGGTTTAAGCATAGTACTTATTCAAGTAAAGCCCATTTATGGGCTCACTCAAAGGGACTCCATCATAATCTACCAACTCATAAGCTCCCTTCTCCAATACTCGTTTCACAATATAAGGACCTCGCCACATGGGCTCGAATTTACTGGCCCCTAGAAAATCGTGATCTTGTTCGTAAAGAAGAACTAGATCACCTTCAGAAAAAACACATGGCTTGACATGCTTGTCATATTGGGCTTTAACACGTTTTTTTTTTCTGAGTTTCAATAACTAAGGCAACATCACGATGGGTTTCGTCTAATTGCATCAAATACAAAAGATGTTCCTCTTCAGTAGAGGTGTTAGGGAGAAGTTCGACGACTAGTTTCAAAGATGGGATCTCACATTCAATCGACAAAATTGCTTCGATACCATATACTAACTAGAAAGGTGTGAATCCCGTGGCAGACTTAACAGATGTTCAATAGGCCCATAATGCTGAGAACAACATCGTGTGCCAATTTGACTTATGAATTCCTACCATCCGTCAAAGTATAGTAGTGAGAATTTTGTTAATTGCCTCAACCTGGCCATTGGCCTGTGGATAATAGGGGGTCAAGTTTTCATGGAGAAGACCCAACTTTTCAGTAAGTTAAGACATCATAAAATTGCGGAAATGACTACCATGATCAATAACGATGGCTTGAGGGATACCAAATCTAGTAATGATATGATTGAATATGAACAACATTGTAGTTTTCCCGGTGTTATCAAATAGTAGCCATCGCCTCGGCCCATTTAGTGAAATAATCCACAACTACAATAATGTATCCATGCCCCTCGACCGAGTTAGGGTTACATGTCATTAAGTCAATTCCCCATTTGGCGAATGGACCAACATAAACTACAGGGTGAAGAGGAGCAGGGTGAGATCGGATATTATTTTTATAAGTTTGACAAATGTGGCATTTTGGATGATAATAATGCAATCCTTAAACAATGAAGGAAAAAAAAATCAGCTCATAAGATATTTTGGGCAGGGCATACCCAGACATATGACTGCCACATGCTCCTGAGTGATAGTCATTCAAAGCTTTCTCATCTTCATCGTAGGTGAGACATCATTGAAATATGGAATCAATACCATGACGGTAAAGGGTATCAACAAGGATGATGTATTGATAGACTTGGTGCCATATACGACGACGATATGTACTAGAGAGATCAGGTCGGGAAGTTTGAGTCTAGAGATAGATGATAATATCTTTGTACCATACATCATCAGAACTGATCAGAAAGAGGGATTCATTAAGTAAAGAATCCCCTGCCACATTTTCTATTTTAGTAGAGGGAAGGTCACATATCAATTCAGAAAAAACCAAATACTTCTTTCACTTGGCGCATTCAAACTCCAAGTCAAACTCCTAGAGAATAACTATCCATTTAGAGTACTTTTGATCCAGGAGGCTCCCCAGGTCCAGAAAATGCTCAAAAATGAAATTTCTCAGAATTGAGTGAAACCAATTCCATCGAGACCGACTCGTCGCATTGATTCTGACCATATATTTACTTTCTCAAACATGCTCTGTATGAGAGAGTTATCACACTCCGATCAGATTCTCAAACAGTTAAAAAGTCAAAGGTCAATTGGCAAAAAGTCAATGTTGATGTCAACATGACGTAATAATGACATTACCAAAGCTATTTAATGATGCTGATGTGGCAGAGACAAGTGGCGACCTGGGATTGGGAAGATGTGGCAGACTTGGACCAATACAGTCTGGACACGTGGAAAATAGTTGGTCAAATTTGGTGGTGCCATGTGGCCCAGGCATGGGTGGCCATGTGGCACCTAGTCACCCATTCAAAAAACGTGTGAAAATTTCTAAACATATGTTTGGGGTCCATGGGTTTTGAACCCACGACCAACCACCAAGCCAACAACTAGGGGAATGGTCCAAGACCAACGTGCCACCATATTTATTGTTTCAAATAAACCATATTTTATTATAAATGTTACATATGTTTTAAGGTTCGCATGGAGGGGGCTGGGGCTAAGCCCCATCCCGTGGTCTATACCCATAGATGCGACTGGGGGTGCGACATATGGCATAACCACTACCCATCAAACCACCAACGCGCTTTAAGCCTTCGGTTCCAAGGTGTTCGCTATATATCCAGGGGCTATCCATATTTGCGTGCGGGGTATATCCATTAGTCCACACGTCCCGTGGAAGGTGCCCAAAGACTAGGGGATGGAGCCTATTCAAGGCTAGCGTGCAGCCCAAAGGGCTGGCGCTTTGCCATATGAAGCTACATGTGACCAATTTTGAGGGGCGCGCGCCTTTGTTTGGGGGCTTAGCCCATATATTAATGTTTAAAAGTGGGGTTTTTACCCTGTTCATGCAATTTTAATTGATTTTCCCTGATTTAGTGACCAAAGTTGGTTTTTTGAGGATATCTTGGCCATTTAGAGGGGGATTTGATCCCAAAAAGAGGCTAGATATTCAGGGGAAGTTGGGCTTCCTCATATGAACTTGAAAACTATATAAACCGGGCTTTTTGAAGCTTGAGAATAACTTTTTGATGAATGGATTTGAAGGAGCAGCTTGTAATTTTTGGCCTTTTCTCATGATTTGAGAGGCATTTTTGTCATGTTCTTGAGAGGATTTTGATGAGGCATGTATGAATCCGATCAAGGAGGTCTTGCACAACAGATCTGAAGCATGTATTGTAACAAAAAAGAGCCAATGTAAGAGAACTTGATCATTTAAAGAACAATAAAGAGGTCCTCCTTTTGGAAGGGGGCCCAGAGATGTAGCCAACGATTGGTGAAATCCGTTAACAAGTTCTTGTCTCTATTTCTCTTTCTGTTTTGCTGTTCTCTTCTCTTAATTTGTAGCATGGTTATTAATGGTTGATCTCTTTAATCATTAATGAGTATCAAGTAAAAGTCACATTTGATATTCCGCAACAAGTTAATGAGTTTATGTATTTCACATTCTTATCAATCCGATGCATAAAGTACAATAAACTAAACTTGCAATTTATCAGTAATACCTATCATTTTTGGATCAAGTTTATGGTATCAGAGCATTTGGTTTTGAAGGTTTGATAGGAATTGCAAGCATTGGATGCTCACCAGAGAAAAACTCAAGCGAGGAGAAGGCCAACCTGAGGCTCTTAATATAAAGATTCAAAGGAGACCACATAGACAAGAGATGTATTCACCGAGAAAACTAGGTCCTTTTTCATCTAAGGATGATTTCTTTGAGTCATTTCAATTAATGAAATCCATGGTAGAGGAAATTTACCATGAAAGAGGACAACAGAGAAATCCAAAAGTTGAAGAAGGTGAATCTTCAGTAAGAGCAGAAGGAGGAGTTGGAGGTGGTGGAGCTTCAGAACCTTCTTCTCCTCCATCCTCTTCATATACAAGTGAAGCAAGTGTACATCCCTCCAAGGATAAGAAACCTAAAAAAATCTCATCATTCTTCTGATATGCCTTTATTAACGTTAGATGTAAAGTTTCAATTACCCACTTATGATGGTGAATTAGATGCAAACAAGCTAGATAATTGGGTGAGACAATTAGAAGTCTATTGCAGGATACAAAGGATTGTTGATGATGAAACAAAGATCCAATTTGCAAGTCTCAAATTGGGAGGCACAACTCTCATATGGTGGGAAAGAAAAACTAAGGATGATCTCAATAAAAGTGGTAAAACAATCTCTTCATGGAATGACTTTATCACTGCTTTGAAGAAACAATTTTATCCATTAGCATATATGCAACAGGAAATGATGAATTGGAAAATTTTAAGGCAAGCTAAAGGTCAAAGTGTACAAGAATATACTCAAACATTTTGTAAGAAAGCATTCAATTTGGGTATTCCTTTATATACACAAGAGACACTCCTAAAATATATTGGTGGTTTACATTCTTATCTCAAGCACACTATTCTTATGCTAAATCCTTCTAACTTTGATGAAATATGTGTACAAGCCATTCACATTAAATCAAGTAAAGGGAATGTTGGTGATAGTGTTTTTATAGATACTTGGCAAAGAAAGGATTCAAGGAAAAGGAAAGAGAAAGAGAAGAGGACAACCACAACAAGAAAGGAGAAGCTTACTTGCAAGCATTGCAATAAGGTAGGCCATGATGAAGATCATTGTTGGATCTTACATCCCGACTTGAATCCAAAGAAGTATGCCAAACAGGGAAGGAAGAATACCACAACTGTGACATTTCAAGTGGATCTTGGATCAGATTCCGATGATGAGAAAAAAGTTGTAGGTAATGGAATCCGAGGTATAAATTCTATTGCAAGTACTAGCTCTTCTAAATCAGTTGTTGTAAATGATGAGTGTAAAAGGAGTGAACTTTTCCACATAAGGGTCATAAAAAATAATATTAAAGTTGATACTTTTGTAGACGGTGGATCACAAGCCAATCTAATCAGTGAAGAGGTTGTAAATAACATGGGACTTGAAACTAAGCCACATCCTAAACCATATCCATTGGGATGGATGTGCGGTGATAATAATTTGCAAGTAACCAAGCAATGTAAAATTAAGTTTGCAATCACTTATAATTATGTTGATGAAGTAGAGCTTGATATAGTTCCACTGGACATATGTGGAATTGTACTAGGAAGCCCATACCTTTATGATAGGGAAGGCATATTCTACAGGGAGGAAAATAAATATTGCTTCAAGAAAGATGGGAATGAGTACATTGTTTGTGCTCATCGCATGAAAACTGATAGAACTTTTGCAACTACAGGGAAGTTAAAAAGAATGGTAAATGCAAGCAAAAGTTTAACACTTATGTCTGTAACAAAACATGAAGTTTGTGATGCTAAACATGAGATGGTTCAATATGTTTCTAACAGTCATGAAGTATCACCAGAGGTACAACATGAGGTTCAGTTGCATAGTTTGATTACTGTTCCTGTGCAGAAGGGGAAGCATGTTTTGTCATTTTCATTCGCATACTCAATATTGTTGTTTAGTTTGTTGCTATTTAGTGATGTATGGCTACAAAATGTGACAAATAATGTAGAAGATTGTGCGATAAATGAAATGATTACTTTGATAAACAATGTTATCTCAGTTTTTATGTTTGTTGTGATTAGTCAGGTGATCATTGTCCCAACAGAGAGGATAGATGATATAGAACAAGTGGGGAGGTAGTACCCTCACTTCTTACCTGAGTAAAATCAGACTTTTGGTGGTCCAAAATCTTCCAAAGTGGGGAGGAATGATCCAGGAGGCTCCCTAGGTCCAGAAAATGCTCAAAAATGAAAGTTCTCGAACTTGAGTGAAACCAATTCCATTGCGACCATATCATCGCGCTGATTCCGACCATATGTTTAATTGCTCCGTATGTGAGATTTATCGCACTCTGATCAGATTATCAAACAACTAAAAAGTCAAAGGTCAACTAGAAAAAAGTCAATGCTGATATAAAGTAAGCATGACATAACCAAAGCTATTTAATGATGCTTATGTGGCAAAGACAAGTGGCGACCTATGAATGGGCGGATGTGGCAGACTTGGACCAATATAGTGTGGACACGTGGCGAATAGTTGGTGAAATGTGGTGGTGCCACGTGGCCTAGGCATGGGCGGCCACATGGCACCTAGTCACCCAGTCAGAAAACATGTGGCAAGTTCTAAAAATATATTTGGGGTCCATGGTTTTTGAACCCATGACCAACCACCAAGCCAACGACTAGGGGAATGGTCCAACACCAACGTGCCACCATATTTCTTATTTCAAATAAACCATATTTTATTATAAATGTTGCATATGTTTTAAGGTTGGTGCAGAGGGGGCTGGGGCTAAGCCCTAGCCCGTGGTATATCAACATACATGCGATTGGGGGCGCGACATATGGCATAACCACCACCCATCAAACCACCGGCGTGCTTTAAGCCTTCGGTTTCGAGGTGTTCGCCATATATCCAGGGGCTATCCATATTTGTGCGCGAGGTATATCCATTAGCCCATAGGTCCCGTGGAAGGCGCCCAAAGACTAGGGGATGGAGCCTATTCAAGGCTATCACACAGCCCAAAGGGCTGGTGCTTGGCCATATGAAGCTGCATGTGACCAATTTTGAGGGGCGCGCATGACATTTTGGGGGCTTAGCCCATATATTAATGTTTAAAAGTGGGTTTTTTACCTTGTTCATGCAATTTTAATTGATTTTCCCTGATTTAATGACCAAAATTGTTTTTTTTGGGATATCTTGGCCATTTGGAGGGGTTTTGATCCCAAAAAGAGGCCATATCTTCAGGGGAAGTTGGGATTCCTCATCTGAACCTAAAAACTATATAAACCAGCCTTTTTGAAGCTTGAGAAGAACTTTTTGATGCAGGGATTTGAAGGAGAAACTTGTAATTTTTGGCCTTTTCTCATGATTTGAGAGGCATTTTTGTCATGTTCTTGAGAGGATTTTGATGAGGCATGTATGAATCTGAGAAAGGAGGTCTTTCACAACATATTTGAAGCATGTATTGTAACAACAAAGAGCCAATGTAAGAGAACTTGAGCATTTAAAGAGCAATAAAGAGGTCCTCCACTTGGAAGCGGGCCCAGAGACGTAGCCGACGATTGGTGAACTCCGTTAACAAGCTCTTGTCTCTATTTCTCTTTCTATTTTGCTGTTCTCTTCTCTTAATTTGTAGCATGGTTATTAATGGCTGATCTCTTTAATCATTAATGATCATCAAGTAAAAGTCACATTTGATATTCTGCAACAAGTTAATGAGTTTATGTATTTCACATTCTTATCGATTCGATGCATAAAGTACAATAAACTAATCTTACAATTTATCAGTAATACCTATCATTTTTGGATCAACTTCCCCCCCAACAATTTTTGGGTAAGGATATGTTGCATGGGGTTGCAGTCGAAAATGACTGTGGTTCTGCGTAACAAGATGTAGTGACGCAAACGTTGAACAACTTGAACAATTGCCAAGGCGAACTTATCCACATGTAGGTATTTGGTTTCGGTAGTCATGAGACTCTGAATCAAATAATATATCACATGCTCATCATGTGAATCATCCTCTTGGACTAAGACCATAGAAATGGTAGAGTCCAAAGCAGCTAAATACAGGAAACAATCGTGGCTATAGTCAGGGGGAAACAACAGTGGTGTACGGGTTAAGGTGAGTTTCAAAGCATCAAAAGCTTTGTTTGCAGTATCGTCTCATACAAATTCGTAACCTTTCTTGAGAAGCCGAGTGAATCCTTTTGTTAATTCAGTGTAATTGAGAATGAATCGATGAAAAAAGTTTTCCTTCCCTTGCAAACTTTGGAGCTGGCGTAGCGTGGAAGGAGGAGGTAGATTAAGAATAGCCTCAACCTTCAAGGGGTCTACCTAAATCCCATGTATAGACACAATAAAGCCAAGAAGTCGACCGGATTCCACACAAAAAACACATTTGTGTGGATTCAAACGTATGCGATAATAACGACAATGTAGGAAAATGGCCTGCAAATGTGCTAGGTGATCTTGACGATGCATGGAATGCATCGATAGATCGTCTAGATAGGGTTTTACGATGTGCTTAATGTCATGAAAAGTGTAAGACATAGCACACCGAAAAGTTGCACCAACATTTTTGAGAACAAAGGGTAATTTCCGGTAGGAAAAGGTTCCCCAAGGGAAAATAAAATAAGTCTTGTGTCAATTTGTTGGTAAAATATTGATTTGATTATAGCCAGAGAAACCATCCATCAAGGAGAAGATTTCACTCCCTGCACAGTCATCAACGATCTGGTCAATGAAAGAGGTTGGATAATTGTCCTTAGGAAAAGCTTTATTTATATCCCTATAATCTATACAAACGCGGATCATGCCTTGTTTCTTGTTTACCGGAACAAGATTGGATACCCAATCAGTCAAAGCCACAGGATAGACAAAGCCAGCTTTAAGAAGTTTTTCAAATTCAAGCTTGATAGTAACAACTTTATGTGGATGTACTAGGTGAAGTCTCTACTGAACGGGTTTAGCGTCTGGATATGTATTAATCTCATGCACAATGATATTAGGATCAATACCTGGAATTTCTTCATAACTCTGGGTAAAAACGTCACAAAATTCTTGAAAAAGGGATTTATAAGTGCAAACCTCATCAATAGAACATGAGGCACCGATATGAACATTTTCCACGACTTCGAGTTTAATTGATATGTCAATAGGAACGATAGGTGAAATTTTACTCAAGTTCCATTCATACAAAACATCGTGTATTGACTCAGGAACAAAAGAAATAACAACAACGATCGACAGAGTCGAAATCCGTTGGTAGCTCTCTATGGTGTCACATTCTAGGAAGAGGATGGAACGATGATGCCCATCGTCCCATGGAGTATCTTCCATAGACATGAATGACATGATCATCTCGTCAGTAGGAAAGATCACGTGAAACATATCAGTAGATGAATCACAAAGAGAAGGAGGAGAAGGATTTTTCGATTGAATAGCTTGATAAGCTGATTCGACCAGACTTAAAGGCATCTGGTCACCGTAACAAAGATAATCACCAGAGTTAGGTACTATCCACAGGTCATATGACTTGGGGGTTTCACGAACAACAATTGAGATCATGTTAAATGAAGCAACAAAAGGAGGAAGAATATCGAGCAGTGGAATAGGAAATGTACCCATCAAAGTTGAATCTTTTAAAAGACCCACGCCAACATTCTCATAACCAGGATGTGTCTTTGAGATAAAAGGCACGTTGCTAGTACACGAATCATAATTAAAGAAGGCAATTTGGTCGACAGTAACGACCTTTCCTTGTTGTGGGAAACGTAACACACGAAAAAGGGTAGACACAACTGCATGCATGGAATCAATCCATCTACGACCAAGTAGAAGGTTGTAATCAAGAGGTGCATCAAAGACCTGAAATTTGACATTGACCAATTTTCCTTGTAACGTAATAGACAATGAAGGAAGAACACCGTAAGGTTTAAAACCTGTACCATTGAAGGCCTTGAGAGTATTGTGTGACTCGGTAAGGGTAGGAGAGCCAATATCTTTCCAACAAGTAACAAACATAACGCAAGTCGAGGTTCCTTCATCAATAACGGTTCACGATATATTCTTGTTTTCCGCAACAACTTGGATCTGAAATGCTAATTGAGGAGGAAGCCTTAGAATATGATCTTACAAGTCAAATATTATCAAATTGGTATCGATAGGATCAATTCCACCAATAGCCTTTAACAATGCCTTCTGTTGAGTAGGAAAACTTTGAAGGACTTCGAGAGCCAACATCGCAGAGGGTGCTTGTGCAAGGTCTTCTACAATGCTGTAGTTTTGGGCAACACGTGTGTGAGGATTGAACGAAGGATTTCGAACAATGCCCTTGGGAGGAGGGCTAAGAATTGTATCGAGACCCGATCATTCTATACGAAGAGCACCATTTGGAGGTGAAGTTGGAGGAGGAAGTTGAAACAACGAAGGTGGTATATCAACATCTTTCTCTTTCGATGGAGAGTAATCTTTGGCTCGAGTTGTGACTACAACTTCGTTCTTCTTGGAGTCACCAATACACATAAGGACATAGGATGAGGTAGAAGGAGAGGGTTGGTCATGAATGACCAATTGGGCCTGCTGCTGAGAAGGAAATGGTTGTGACAAGACGACAGGTGTAGAAGGTTTCTTGGTCCCTTGCAGGAATTTAGTAACCTCAGCATGTCGTGAACAATATTTTGCATAATGATCATCACCAGAAATAAGGCAAGGGTAACAAGGTTTACATTTATCTTTTTCATTAGCGGGTTTCACTTTGAGCTTCTCAGATTGTTGATTAGTATTTTTGTCCTCCTTATTCTTACCTTTCCATTTCTTTTTATTTTGATTTTTATTGGTAGGTGTAGATTGAATCGAATTAACTTCAGAAGTTTTACCAGCAGAAGGAGTAGGAGTAGGATTATTTTGTACATTAGAAGTGGTGGAATTAGGATTGGTATGACTGGCTTGTTTAGACTGAGTCTCAACATGAAAAGTTCCAATCACAACATCAACAACATGAGAAGCTACTCGAGGTGTTGGGGTAGGATTCATGGAAGGATGAGGAGCGTCAGGGATCAAGTCGTAAAGTGTGCCCGTTTGTGAATAAATGAGATCTAGATATTGAGCACGACTAATCACCTACTCTTCAGTGATGACACCACCCATGGCCACATCATGGGCTATGGGACCAATGAGTGATTTGGTAAACCACTCTGCCAATAGTTGATCAGGAAGGAGAACTTTGAGTAAGCGTATTCTCCTCCTTTACTCATGGATGTGATAAGAAATATGAGTGGAAGAAGATTGTTTAAAAGAGCTCAAAATTTTGGTTTCTGTCTCATATCGAATTGGAAACTTGTAATGTGTTAAGAAGGTGATGGATAATGTATTAAAGTCATTAAATAATCCTCACGGTAACTCAATGTACCATTTTTCTACTGAGCCCGTGAGAGTTCGTTGGAAAAGTCATAATCTTATGGAGTCATCCATCAATGAGTTGGACGAACACCAAAGATGGAAAGCATAACGTGATTATTTTGGTCTTCTCCCGATTGACCGTCAAACTTAGGAATGTCAAATGGTAATTTGGTTGGGATGACAGGTCAATAAGGAGAGTTCAAAATAGGATCATTAAAAATCCTAGACAAATCCGGTAAATCCAAAGTGTCAAGAAAAGGAAATTGCCTGTTCACTTGAGGAAACTTGTAGTTTTGGGGAGGAAGTTCCGTAGGTATACCAGTAGGACCATAAGTGGTATGTAGATAGTTAGACAGTCCTGAGAGATTTGGTTGTGGAGGGTTTTGATTAAGATTAGGTATGTTCCCTTGGAAAGGAACATTAGATTGAAAATTTTGACCCCAGGTAGGATTCATAGAACCTGGATACGGTTGACCAAAATTAGGGGGTACAAAAGATTTAACTTGAGGATGTTTCCCCCAGACGGTTGTTGATTCCCTTGGAAAGGAGGATTCCAAGGTTGATATTGTAACACAGGTATATTTTGTCCATAAACTGGGTTATGGCGTCCAAATTGAGGTTTCCCCCCAAGTTGAGGTTTTCCCCCAATCTGAGGTTGCCCCCCAAATTGAGGTTGCCCCCCAAATTGAGGTTGCCCCCCAACTTGAGGGTGACCTCCAATAGGAATCTGAAAAACCAGAAGCAACATAATGAATGGTGCCTCCAAGTGGATTGGATCCACTAGGGATAGAACGATTACATCTTCCAAACAAATGTGGAAGAGGAACGTAAGGCCCCCAAGAAAGAACCTGGGTAGGTGTAGGAACAAATTGACTAGTGGCATTATACCTAGGAGGAACAAAACGTCTAGACCCTCTGGATGGATTCTGAGTGGGAATATCAATGGAAGCGTTCAAAGCATTATACCCAGGGGGAAGTGACAGATTTGGTCTAAGCGGAAGTGGTGTTCCAATAAGAGCTTGAGTGATAACCACATTTCCGGTAGAAATAGTCGTAGCTTGTGGGACCATAGTAGAATGGGCCATCTGGAGATGAAGAATTGAGTGAGAACCAACCAACGATTGGTCTGAAATTGTGGTGACATTACTGATTGTGCCAGTAAAATGGTCTAAAGGTACCATGTAGGTAACAGGCGTTTCGGGAACTTGCGATGCCATAGGTGTATTAGAAATCGTTCCTAGTGCTCCATAAAGATCACGTACTGAAGAAGGGGCAGAACTAGGATTAAAAATTCAAGCAGTATGAGCCGGGGTTCTAAATGATTCACTTTGAAAAAGTGGATCGTCTACTCTAGATCCTGCGTTAGGTCCAGTAGGTACTTCAATATTCTCAACAACAACAATTTCTTCCGACGAGTTCATCCAAATCAAATGTGTGTCATGTCTGATACTCAATAATGGATTTGGGGGAAGTCTGAATGCCTCTAAAGAATCCAAAACAATTCGGAATCCCTCTAAAGAGTGTGAGCTTCCAACCTGTGAGGATACTTCGTTATTGATTGCTCCCTCAGGAGATCCCTCTAGTGAGTTAGGAAGCAAAGGAAGGTAACCTTCCAGATCTTCCAGGGGTATCCCTTGCATCTTACGTGAATGACGAAGGCTGATGTTGGCTGTACCAAATAAAGAATGAAAAAAATATATGGTCAACTAGAGAAACAAACAACACTCACTAATAAAATCTAGAAATAAAATCAAGCAAACAAACCTTCTTATTTCGAAGGCACTAATTGGTGATGAAATCCAATGTCGTGAAATCAAGACAAGAAGGGGCTAGNGTTACATTGATGACCTTCTTAACAGACTTACACCCTGGTGCAAGCTCCCACACATAATCGTGGGTATACCCTCCAAGGAGCCTGAGTGAGTTTGGCCAACGTCGATTCTAGGTACCGTGAAGACTTTCCCCTTCACAGTCACCTCATGTAAATACCCTAAAGAGATAGGCTACTAAGGTTACCAACTACAACAATGATGCCTGGGGGCACATTCGACAGTCCAATCCACGCGCAAAGGTAGGGTATCTAGCCCGAAATCAACTCGAGAAGCTCCCACACATAATCATGGGTATAGTCTCAAGTGACCCCCAATAATATGCGCAATCTCTACACTAAGACCAACAAATCAAGGTGAGTAACTCTGCCAGTCCTAATACGACCTCATGATTAACCCTGGTGTTAGAAGGGCTTCCCAGGACAAAATGTAGCAATTGGATTTGAACTCTCCCTATCACAAGATACTATTGCATATTTTGATGCTTTGGAGAGTTTTCCTTACAACCTATTACAAAACGCTATCCTAGCTAATGTTGGTGAAGAGAATTTCTAGAAAATAAAATTTGCTAATGAATTTAAAATTACACTGTATTTTAAAGGCTGTTGTTTACTCAAAAGGGAGACAAGAATGAAACTGATGATGTTGCAACCTTGACCTAATAAAATGCAAGAAGAGATGAATATGCAATATTTCAATTCGATGAGCTCTAATTACAGTAGGGAGAAGGTATTTCTTTTGAAGTACAAAAGCTATGAAATACAATTTCTCAATTCCGAATGAACAAAATCCC